>CM059299.1:5562500-5752500 GCA_030340665.1 Neosalanx taihuensis | reverse complement strand
CTGTCTGGCCACACCCCCCTGTCTGACCACGCCCCCTCTCCCCAGCGCTCCATAGAGGTCACCTGATCACAGGGCGGGTCCCAGGACTGTTGGCGCGACGATGAAGCTCTATCACCGCAGTGACTGCAATAGTGCTGTTTGCCAGAACTTGACAATGGTTGTCATAGCAAAGCTATTAGAAGATTGCTGGGGTACACCCCTTCACACACACACCCACTCACACACACATACTCATGCAAACACACCTCCCTCCTGTTTTAGAGGGAGCATTATTGATGATGATGAGGGGGATTCCTCCCCACTTGCCTTACTTAAAGAAGTAAGAGTGTGGCCTTGCCAGTGTGTGCATTCATTTCTGTGTGTGTGTGTGTGTGTGTGTGTTTGTGTGTGTGTGGGTGTGTTTGTGTGCGTGTGTGTGTGTCCTTGCCTGTGTGTGGATGCATTTCTGTGTGTGTGCGTGCATGTGTGTGTGTGTGGGTGTGTTCTGTACCTTTGTCCTGTTCCCTCCCAGATTTGGGAGTCATGTACTGATGATTGGTGATTGGATGAAGGTTCTCTCCTCCTGGAGGCCTTAGCCAATCACAGGTCTCGCACCTCTTTAAGACAGTTGGGATTGTTTTGCAAACCCAAGCTTGCTCCCTGTCCTGAAACTTAAAAAAACAGCCTCTGGGGTCTACTTTCTCTCTGTTAATATTCCTAACATCCATCTGCAGCCCCCCTCTCCTTTTAACTCTTTGAAGGTTTTATTTGAGGCAGAGTGGTGGGAAATGACAGGCCCTGAAATAAGGGCCAATTTACTGTGACTGGAGTGACTCATCACTAATGAACTGGTGTGTTTGGACTGAATTGATTTGCTGTCTTTGAACTTAGTCAAAAAAGTGGATTGATTTCATTCTAAGTGGACCGTGTTGTTATTATTTTATTGTTGTATTCAATCATGTTTTGATCAGAGTGCAGAAACAGGAAGTGAGGTAAATAAACGACAGGGATTGGTACACTGTAACAGAGTTTGCTATGTAAACATTTATAAATAAGAGTTGATTTGTATGATAACGCGAGAGCTTGCCTCTGTTTATGTTCATTAAACTTTGTGAACGTCATTCCATGACAATGTTATGGATATTATAATCCCAGTTTCACAGTTTGAGTTGTATGTTTAGTTGGGCTTTATGCTCGAGGAAGGATCCGTCACGGACAGACACGCGCGGGGTTTTAGATAACGGTGCCTCAAAGCACGTGGCCTCAAAGCTGCTTTCTGCTGTTGAATGTAATGTTTGCGCGTGCAGCGCGCGCCCAATTTTTGTGGACTCATGGGGGCTGCGGATATCTATTGTTTCAGACAGTTCATAGATTGGTTCAATCAGAAAGAGTGTGATTTGTATGAAAACATACAAACCAGAAACGCACTCACATATGTAGCATGTTAGAAATAACTTATCCATGTGTAAAACGATAGTAAAAAAAAAATATCGCAATAATTATTTGGGGGGGGCTGAAGAACACTTTAGGGGGGCTAACGACGCCGCTGAGACTGCTGTTCAGCACGCGGCGAGAACACAGCCGAGTCATTTATGACGGATTTCATGCGCCTGTCGAGCTCTCCAATTGGTCCCGGGGGGGGAACAGAACCACCATATGTGAATAGAGCAGGGAAACGCCATCCCGGTGAGCGGGTTATCCGGCGCGTCTCTGGAGCCCAAAAACTTCCCGTTGTTGCGGCACCAGTGTCAGACTGCGCTTATAGCAAGTTCAGCATCAAAGTGTTGCGCCTTCATGCTCTGGAGACGCTGGTTCAGGACTGGGAACTGGACCTGGACCTGCATCGGGGCTGCTGTCCATCGCCGCTCTGCATGTCCGCAAGCTGACCCGCAGCCATGCGGCCAAAACCAAAGCTGGAATCCTGAATTGAGCTGCTGGAGAGGAGGTCAGCTCATTGATGAAAAACGCGCATTCAAACGGAACGCGTCAGCATATTCCCCCCCCTCCCCCTCTCCCCCCCCCCCCCCCAAAAAAAAAAAAAAATCTGCTCACCCTATTGGAATCCACCTCTTGATTTCTTCTAACGGACGTCTCGGAAGCCAGTTGATTTGTGTTTTGACGTGAATAACTTGGGACATTTACAGCCGCGCGCTTCAGTCCAGTCTGCGCGGGACCAGTCTGTTGCACGCGCGGGTTTTGGGGTCTGCACATTCAATCGTTCTATTTCTAGAATCACCATTAACGTGATATTTCTAGACTCACCATTAACGTTATATCTCTAGACTCTTTCTTGTGTTGTTCGCGCGTAACTGGATTATTTCAGTAGTTCAACCATGGAACTTTGTAAAGGTCGTCTGCTCGGTATCTCAGTGGCGGTGGCGCACGGATTCTTCTCGGGATCTTTGAACATTTTGTTAAAATTTCTCATCACCACTTATCACTTCAACTACCTGACTCTGATCCAGTTCCTGACCAGCTCCACCGCAGCGCTCACTCTGGAGGTCCTGCGGCGAACGGGCAGGGTGGACATCCCCCCCTTCAGCCTGCAGCTGGCCAAGGTGTTCGGAGGGGTCTGCGTTCTGTCCACCCTGCAGTCCACCTTGACTCTCTGGTCCCTCAGAGGACTCAGCCTGCCCATGTACGTGGTGTTTAAACGGTGCCTACCTCTCGTGACGCTCGGTATAGGAGTCTGCATCTTGAAAAACGGTATCCCGTCCGTGGGAGTTATAACGGCAGTGCTTATCACGACCGGTGGAGCCTGTCTTGCCGGTAAGAACAATCAGTCTTTCTGTAATTGAAAAGTATGGACTTCAGTATACGAACAAATGAAATATCCGGAAAATAGATCCGCATATTGATTTTACGCACAAGATTTGCAGTAATTACAAATTAATTAATTAAAAAATATTGCCTTGCAAGCGCTTCTGAGAATGTATAGGGACATACATTTCTGTAGTTTTAGATTTATTATTTTGGTCAGCATAAGTTCTGTAATTTTACTGCCATTGGGTGGGGATGCTTGTGAAGTTTACCACTGTGTCAAGTGCTCCCCTCTCTCTTTCTCTCCCTTTCTTCCTCTCTCTCGTTCGTTCGCTCTCTCTCTCTCTCTCTGCCTCTCCCTCTCTCCACCCCCCCCCCTTCTTCCCCTCCTCCCTCCAGGTGCTGGTGACCTGACCGGTGATCCGTTCGGCTATGTGACAGGGGTTCTGGCAGTCATCATCCATGCCTCCTACCTGGTTCTGATCCAGAAGACAAGCGCGGACAGTGACTACGGCCCGCTCACGGCCCAGTACGCCATCGCCATCATGGCGTCCCCAGTGCTCCTGGTGTGCTCACTGGTCAGCATGGATGCCATCCACATGTGGACCTACGCTGGCTGGAGCAACCCTTACATCACAGGCATCTTTGTGCTCTGCGTGTTCATTGGCTGTGCCATGAACTTCACCACGCTCCACTGCACCTACATCAACTCAGCCGTGACCACCAGCTTTGTGGGCGTGGTCAAGAGCATCGCCACCATCACGGTGGGCATGGTGGCTTTCGCAGACGTGGAGCCCACAAGGCTGTTTGTGGCCGGTGTGGTAGTCAATACAGTTGGCTCCATCATCTACTGCGTTGCCAAGTACTATGAAACCCAGAAAAAGAGCCTGTACCAGGACCTGGAGGAGGCTGGACAGGAGGACAGGCCGGCTGGAGAGCCCTACTCAGAGAAGAGCCTTGGGGGGGGAGACGAGGAGGGCCTGGGTAACGGAGGACTGGTGGTTCTCCCAGCTGAGGCAGCAGACCTCTCTCAGCAGTATGTCATGACTGATGCAGAGCTGCTGGAGATGCAGAGAGAAGCCTTCCACTGTGAGAACCAGCCCCTGGACTCTGGGGCCTCCCGAGGGGGCCTGGGTCTGGGGGCCTTGGCAGGGCCAGGTCAGGCTGTCAGTGATAGTTACACTGGGGTCTTGAGATCTGTCAGGAACCTGCAGTTCATGAAGAAAGACACTCTAATAGATAACATGGAGGTGCAGAGTCCCTGATGACTGGTATCACCTCTCTTGCTCTCTTTCTCTCTCCCCCTGTCTTTTTCCTCACTCTTTTCCTCCCCCTTTCTATTATGATTCTTCTCGCCATTTCTTGTCTTCCTCCACTCCTTCACGTTTTCTATTTCCCTCTCTGTTATTATTTTCCTTCTCTCTTTCTCTTTCTCTCTCTCTCTCTCTCTCTCTCTCTCTCACCTTCCCTCCGTCCCTCCGTCCCTCCGTCCCTCCGTCCCTCCCTCCCTCCCTCCCTCCCTCCCTCTACCCTCTCTCTCTTTGTCCCTGTTTCTTTCTTCTCTCCCTCTCTCTACCCCTCTCACCTCCTTCTTTCTTTCTTTCTCTCTCTCTCTCCCTTTCTCTTTCCCTTTCTCTTTCTCTCTCTTCCTCAGACAGAGGATGCATGTAGTGTCTGTCTGTTAGTCCGTCTGTCTGCAGGGCTGCAGTAGCGATGGAAGGTTCTAGATCAGTGTGTATTTGTTTGTGGTGTGTAATGGTCCATCTCTCAGACAAGCTCTTCAGGAAACAAAGTATTTTTAAGAAGATTACCTGTTTATATGAACTGGAGGAAATATACTGACTATTTATACAAAACATTTAGAGAGATGTTTAAATGTTTTATATTGATTCAGTCATATTCATGATATATTTGTTTGTGGTTGATCTATAAAGGCAAATATTTAATACATCCCAACAACCACTGGCAACACACGCAGCACACATGCACACACACACGCATCCCACACATTAACACTACAAAACATCACACAAAACATGACTAAATTGAATGGCTTGATCTGTGCAACAGTGGGTTTATATAGGATGAATAATTATGACCGTTTTTTTAATGATTTATTTAATTTGCACGTATTGTATTGCCTGTCCAGAGTTTGTGAAGTCCAAAACATTGTGATATTTGAGAGTGAAGCAACGCTAAGGTCCAGTTGCATGTTCAATGCAGAGTAATATAAAAAAAAAAAAAAAAAACATTTTTATGACAACCTGTTTCAGGTATCTTCTTTTATTATGTCTTCAAGGGTAATAGCTTTCATCATTGAAGAATCTCTTTGAATTACAAATAGACTGGGTTCAGTAAACAATCCAGACCCAACACAAGGCTGCAGGGGAGATAGGAGGTAATTGTGTTTGTGTTAGAGATCATTGCTTGTAGACTTCATCTATCCGCAGATGTCAGCAGGTGATTGGGGCCCCAGTAGGACATGCTGGTGCTCTGGAGGCTCTGAGCAGCTCAATCTGGACTCACTGGACTGTGAAGACCACAGCTATCAGCTCGAGAGAACTACTGCTGGAGCAGATCTGTGTGTGTGTGTGTGTAAGGATGGTGGAGGGAGGTTACAACTGAAATTATACCTTACATGGTACATTCTAGTAATGTGTGTGTGTGTGTGTGTATGGGGGGGGGGTGTCGGGGTGGTCAGGCAGTTGACTCAGGCAGGGAGTGGTGACTCTAACCCACACTCTCCAGAACAGGTTTAGGCAACCCTGGTCCTCGAGGGCCACTGTCCTGAAGCTTGGCTTGTTATCAAGCTCTGATAATGACCCTTTGTTAGAATCAGGTGTGATGGCGCAGGGAAACATCTCAAACCTTCAGGACAGCAGCTCCAGGGTTTCCTACCCCTGCTCTGGGGTTCTTTGAAGAAATAATTTCTCTGCTGCGTCCCGTCCTGCTGCCTTTCCTCTCAGCAGCCAGGATCCAAATCAGCGGCTCTCAAGGGCCCATGTCTTAGCTAGGGCCACAGACAGGAGCGCTACACTATATTGCCAAAAGTATTTGGTCACCCATCCAAATGATCAGATGGATGGGTGACCAAATACTTTTGGTAATATAGTGTATCTGTCATGCAGGGGGCCATGTCTTGGCTAGGGCCACAGGCAGGAATCTGACATGCATACTATTAAGATATCTTTGCGAAGCAAACGCCTGAACACAGGTGCCCTGGGAGGGAATCGAACCCAAGACCTCTTGCTGTGAGGCAGCAATGCAAGACACTAGAGGAGACAGAGACCAGGAGGAAGCAGAGATGGGGTGGAGGAGAGGAGAAGAAGAAGGGATGGAAGATGAAGGGAGCGTGCTGGTAATCGTCTTGCTCCAGCCTGCATGTCCTGTCAGCACTTTCCTGCAGAAGAATCCTTCCCAGAATGCACTAGAAAGATTAAGGTGTGACTGAGCATGCTCAGATAGCCAGCTACTCAGCTGAGATAACGCTTCTCTTCCTGAGGAGGAATCAAAACAATCAAAACGTACGACAGCTGCGGTCTGGAGAGAGGGATGAAGGACGAGAGGTAAAGCGAGAGAGGAGGGCGGGGGGGGGGGAGTGATGTACCTCCCTACAACCTTTATTAATGTGCAACCTTCCTCTAACCCTACTTTATATTATTTTATCTCCATCTAACCCACATTAGGAATCTTCTCTACCTTCCAGTAACCCTCCCAACATAGTGTGACTGCCCAGCCTCGGGACTTCCAGAAGGTTGTTAAGTCTCCACAGGTACCACCATAATGTCAAGCGTACCGGAACCTTTCTTATAGGAGCCCAAAGCTCATTTCCTCTTATTGGCTTCCTTTGTGGCTGTTATTCATCGAGCCACAAAGGCTGAAGGTGTGAGTGTTAGCGACCTGGCTGTCACCTCTCTGCTGATTAAACATGAAGACTTGCATGTTAACACAGCGCAGCAGGTGGTTACAACGTCACACTCATGATGTCATCTCACACAACCCCACACAGCCTACACAGATACACGCACAGCAAGGTGACACACACACAGAAGCAAAAACACACACTAGCACGGGGGGCTGGAGCCTGTGTGGATTTCCCCAGCCCTGGGAGGCTGTCGTAGGGGAGGGTGGGGGGTCCATGTGGCTCTGTTGATGACTGTGACGGCTGGATGATCCAGAGTCCTGGGCTCTGATTGGCCCCACGTACCGGGCCGTGTATCAGCACTGCTGCTGGGGGTCTAAGACTTCCTGTTGGAGGTAGAATCCCTACGATTACTCAGCCTCTATAAAAGACCCCTGTGTACACAGTAACCCTGGGGGGCAGAGATGTGTACATGTGTCAGTGTATTTGTGTGTGTATGTGTGTGTGTGTGTGTGTGTGTGTGTGTGTGTGTGTGTGTGTGTGTGTGTGTGTGTGTGTGTGTGTGTGTGTGTGTGTGCATGGGAAATGACAGAGGCTATTACAGTAGTACATCCCCTTCCACCTCCACACACACACACAAACACACACACAAGCATGTAAGCACAGTCCGTGCCCAGTTTTATAGCTTCACTCAGTTAAACACGAAAACACTCATTTCAAAAGATAACACACACCAACACAAACACTCACACACTCATTCACACAAATGCGCAAAAATACTCTTACTCACCTCTGAAATTAAAAAAGTAATCTGACTTAATACTGTATACGTAAGCTCCTTGATCTTCGTCTGAGGAGTGTGTGTGTGTGCCTGTGTGTGTGCCTGTCTGTGTGTGTGTGATGACTTTACTTTGATGCTGTATTGGTGAGGGTGGGCTGCTTTAGAGTAAAGCCTACAGTTTGGAATGACTGAGTCTTGGTGTAATTCTCCATATCCTCGTCTGCCAAGCTGGCAGCACTGACATGCAGAGCTGAGCTTAATCAGCAGAACAGCGACCAGCTAGTTGCTGCTCGTCAGTTAGGATGAACGCAGAACAGAGCGGCAACCAGATGTGGAGTTTGGACAGGAACACTGCAGATAAGCTGCAGTCTCTGCTATCACAGCTCAACAGAAATGACACTTGTTTGAGCATGAAATCGTCCCTCGGCAACTGAGGTTTGTATCTGTTCTCCCACAGCCTGTTCAGAGAGGAGAGGAGGCGGAGGAATGAGGGCACAGTGCCGCCCAGTGGTAGGATGAGGGGATAGCGTACCATTATTTGGATGGATTTGCTTAATCAGAGGGTGAGATAATTGAAGATGATGGGCCTATCATCAGTTGGATCAGCAGAACTATCCTCGATCAACAAAACTATCATGAATCAGCAGAACTATCCTGGATCAACAGAACTATTCTGGATCAACAGAACTATCCTGGATCAACAGAACTATCCTGGATCAACATAACTATGCTGGATCAACAGAACTATCCTGGATCAACATAACTATCCTGGATCAACAGAACTATGCTGGATCAACAGAACTATCCTGGATCAACAGAACTATCCTGGATCAACAGAACTATTCTGGATCAACAGAACTATCCTGGATCAACAGAACTATCCTGGATCAACAGAACTATGCTGGATCAACAGAACTATGCTGGATCAACAGAACTATCCAGGAGTAACATAACTATTCTGGATCAACAGAACTATCCTGGATCAGCAGAACTATTCTGGATTAACAAAAAAAAAAAAGCATTCTCAATGCATGAACTGAGATTCTCCCTTTCATTCACAATCCCTGAATCTCCTCCCTTCTCTCACCCTCCTCTTGTTTCCCTTCTTCCTTCTCTCTTCTGTTGTCCTCCCTCGTTCTAAACAGCTTTTCTGTGTTGAGTTACATGACGCGCTTTGACCACAGATTAGGAACATATTCAGAATGGTTCTGGGAACTGCAAAGGTACAATAGAATTAACTTACAATAAAAGTTCACACAGAAGAGACAATGTAACAAGCTCCTAACACTGCAGCTCTCAATAAAGATTATAGCTTCCTTGTTTTAATGCTTATAAAGAAAACGCTTGTGTACGCTTGTGTACACACACATCCACCTGCACATACTCACACGTACTAAAACACACACACACACACAGCCCCCAAGGTATAACACAAAACCAGCTTTACTGTTTGTGACTCCCCTGGTGACATCATTTGATTGGGGAGTGTCATTCTACACTAATTAATTCATGCTGAGTGAGTCCTTTGTGGGGCAAGAGCCACTGTTTTATCTGTAGTGGTGTGTGGAGGTGTCTCTGGTCTGGATCATCTCAGAGATGCTCTCCTGTCCCTCCTTAAAACCACACCTAAACACAACCTGCTGTTAGAGCAGATCAAGTTTCACACAGACTCCACCCATCCCACACACACACACATACCTGCTCTGTCTAAGGTGGTTATCGGAGACCAGATCAGACAAGAGGCTTTTGTTTCGCAGCTGAGACGAGATGGTGGAGCGAGTGGGAACTTACAGAGATAAACATTCGTGTTTAGTTTGTCTTCCTGATCAAACTCACATAGTCTGCTGGGGTCTAGTATGTAAACAAAACTGGATGGAGTTCAAATAAACCTTCATTAACCCTGCGAGTAATCAAGACATTCATATCAAACCAATTTTTTAAAGAACACAAGCATACACCTTGACAGTGGAAAAAAACACGACCAGTTCAAACAAGGAAGGAATTCTATTTATTTGTATTAAAACATCCCCCATACCATAGCAGCCTTGAAGGTATGAATGTATGGTTTTGTTATCTCATCAAATAGTTGTCATTGGCCAATGTGCCTTCAATTCCCACCAGGGTTAGTGCTTCATAAAACATGATCAACTACTCGTACAATGTTGTGCCTTCATTACAATAGCTGTGTTCAGGTGTGTAGCTGTAACCTCCTTCAGTATTAAGTTACCGCTACAATATTATGTTAATACGGCAAGATGCAGATATGTTAACAGAGGTAATAAGACAGTAACAGTTAAAGTGCTTGGATAGATTAGAGAAAATGCCGATAAACAGTAACATCATTATCACAAAGAGTAAACCTATTTTCTTCATATTGATTGGCGGTTGAATCAACACAACATGATTATTATCTAAAGTGTGGTATAAACAAGTTTAGTTCCAATCTCACATTGTTCAGCTGACATCATTACATTGTGTTTTTATTTCCCTGTTCCTGTTCCTACTTCTGATATTAAGGTGTTTGGTGTCATGTTTGTCTATGTAATGTAGATGTTATCTGGGTTTCTATCGGTCCATGTAGCTTGACCTGCTGTGCTTCTAGTCTAGATTGATCTGGAGACTCCAGGTGTTCTGGAGATTGGTGATGTCACTTCCTGTGTCACTCTCCTGTGATCCCTGGCGCACCAGCACACTGGAGAGAATCTCTGCTGGATCTATCTGTCCCAGAACATCCTCTGCCTCTATCCCTCCACCCATCCAACTGTCTATCCCTCTTTCTATCCCTTCCTCCATCATGTTCTCTGTCCCTATCTCCGCCTCCCCTTCGTCCCAGGAAAAAGGGAGGAATGGGACGTGCAGCTTTCTAGTTTCAGGGCTCCAGTCAATGCAGTGTCCTCCTTCCTCCTCTTCCTCCTGCTCCCAGCCTCCCTCCTCCTTTAACTCCTCCTCTTCCTCCTCAACTTGCTGAGTGTTTGAGCTCCATACCCCCAGTTGGGGGGCATAAGCAAGAAGAGTTTTACTCTCCTCCTCTCTCTCCCTCCATCTTTCCAGCCCCAAATCAGAGCCAGGCAGGGGGATATGGAAGAGTCCCGTGTGGAGTCCTCTCTCCAGGTGTATCCCAGCACAGATCCTCTCCTTGCCTGGCTTGTCTGCACTCTGACCCTGGCCCTGATTCTGTGCTTGGTACTGACCCTGACCCTGGTCTCGGCTCTGGCTGGGATTCTGACTCTGGTACTGACTCTGACTCTCACCCTGGTCCTGTTCTGGGGTAAACCCTACATGGCCATACTCCACCTCTTCCTTTTTGTGCTCCAGAACCTCATTCTCCCAGAATGCATCTGGGGCTGGTGTGCAGGGAGGCCGCGGGACTGCAAAGGAGGGTGGAGACAGGGTTTGGCTCTGGCTGGGCGGGGTGGGCAGGATGGGGAGGAGGGGGGCAGGTTTGGGGGCTTCTGGCATCTCCATGGTGCTCTCAGTAGACAAGTGGAAGATCATGATGTTGACTTTCTCTGGACTGAAGGTACGAGGGGGTGTCTGCTGATGGAACATCTTCTGTAGGGTCAAGAGAACAAGATAATCATGATGCATGAATACATCAAGAAAATAATGAATAAGTGAATTAATTGATATAGGGTTATCTGTGTGTGTCTCACCAGAGTGTGAGGACTCTTGTGCTTCTTGCCCTGTACAGAGCGGTATAGCAACCATCCAGTCAGAGGCAGGAAGACGAGACAGATGGACGAGACTACAACTCCCAGCAGCATCGCCAGCATCTGACCAACCACAGGATCTGGAGGGAGATGTAGAGAGGTTAGAACCTGCTGCACTGGGATGTGTCCACATACACACATAGTCTCTCTATCTCTCCCTTCTCTTTCTCTTTCTGTTTCTACCTCTTTCACAAACACGCCTGAAGAATGAGTTCAGTAAAAGGAATGCTGCCCCGTAAGAAACAGCCCTGCATCATGTGAGCTCTGACCTAGTAATTGTTCAACATTTTGTTGAAAGAAAAAAAAGTGCAAAGATGAAAGCTTGCTAGCATCAATGATCGAGAACAGACCAAGCATAGTGTAGGTGTAGATGTTCGAAGCGTCTCTGAGGTCTCTGTGTAGGTGACTGTGGAGGTCGTACCTGTGGGTGTGTGTATGCAGTGCCACTCTGAAGCCAGACACAGCAGAGGAAGAGATAAGAAGTGACACCTGGCAGAGAAGCAGTACTCTGTGTCATACTCCAGCAGAGGATACTCGTGAGACAGACTCTGAAGGGTTAGGAGGAAGTGGTGCTGGAATACAAACATACATGCAATGAGTACACAGCGAAGAGACTACAGTACACACAGGAAGGGTCATTAGCATATATTGAGAAACGCAGGAGTCCATGACTGAAGGTTTTCTTCATATGAAATCCTACTACAGCAACATGAACTGTGTTGAATAGGATTGTGTACTAAATCCTTTCAGAGGTAAACAGGAAGAGATCTGACCATCTGCTTCCTGTCATGATGGTAGACAGAGAGGTTAAAGTTCATCTGGGGATAGATCTGGCTCATGGGCACTTGAGAGGTCTGGTTCTGGACAGGCCACCTCATCGGACCGCTCAGCTGGACTATCGCTGTGCTGTCCTGGACCTTCACTGACACCAGCGGGGGACCCAATACAGCTGGGGAGAGAAGACCACATTATGGAGGTTACCTAGGAAACCATGCTGTCCCCCTTGCTCCCCCCTCTATTCCTCACACATTCTCACTCAATCACACACAGTTCTTTAGCTTACTGTCATGTTTGGGGTCAAATCTCCTCTTGATGATGGTCCAGTTAGAAGAGGAGTTTGTGGTTGTCGCTCTGACCCTGGCAAAGTATCCCTCCTCTAGGTCACTCGTCTCATTGGTCAGATCACACCATGTCCTGGGGATATCCCTACACAGCCTCGCCACCCTCCATCTCAAGTGTCTCCCTCCACCCTCCTCCTTGTCACCATAACTGGGGGACAGAAAATAGAACCATATGATGCTTAGTCCTTCATCAGATGAATCCACATGACACACACACGCTATCGCCACACACTGGTGCTGCCTGAAACTATGCTAATCAACCCGAGGCAACCCTGTCCTTGGGCAAGGCACTTCACCCTACTTGCCTCAGGGAAAATGTCCCTGCACTTACTGTAAGTCGCTTTGGATAAAAGCGTCTGCTAAATGAATAAATGTAAATGAGGCAGGCAAAGGTTGGCAGCCATGATTCCAGTCCAGTGGAGCTTACATGGCGTAATCCACTAAGTAGTGGGTGTGCTCGGGGGAATGTTTTCCTGGATGCCATCGCAGTTCATTCCTGAGATTGAGGGAGGTGAATGTGAGGTTCACAGGCTTGGGGAGAGAGGACCTGGGAGAGACCGCTGCACACACACACACACACACACACACACACAGAAACAGAAACCAAGCTGTCATTTGAATCATTTTCTACTTTGTGAACATTGAAAGCCCTCCTGCTATTAGGCCAAGAGGCCAAATCCCATATTTTCTTCTTTCACAGGTTAGAGTCTCTCTCTCTCTTTTTTTATTCAGATCATCTACAGCAGTGGTCCTCAACCCTGGTCCTCAGGACCCACTGTCCTGCATGTTTTGGATGTTTCCCCCCTTCCCACACACCTGATTCTAATGCATGATCGTTTACCAGGATTCTTCAGAGCTAGATAACGACCCATGCATTAGAATCAGGTGTGTTGGAGCAGGGAAACATCTAAAACATGCAGGACAGTGGGTCCTGAGGACCAGGGTTGAAGACCACTGATCTACAGTAAGAAGACATCCCATCCCAGTGCATGGATTCTATTCACTTAGTCAGTATGTGTGTCAGATCCTTCCTGTGCTTTCAGAGATGGAATCAGATGAACATCGGGGACAAACAGGAAGCCACAGTGATTGAAGAATTTTAGAAAGAGTTTTATGAATCCTAAACAATATACACCATATGAGATTATTCTCTCTTTCCTGCTGAGGACCACAAACCACTGCTTCCTGTTTTGCCTTACACCTGCACGTGTTCCATTCAGTGCTTCTGAGGCTGGTTACAAATTAACCACTGAAGCAGCGTCTAATCAACACCATGTATTCATTTGTCTGGTATTTAGCTCAGTTTCTTTTCTAGCCATCACAATGAACATTATTCTGACATACTTTGATAAATAGAATGCAAATTATATGATATGCATTATTACATTGTTATATATGAACCATTCGCTCTAGATAAGAGCGTCTGCTAAATGATTAAATGAACAATGCCTGGTTTCCACAGCGCTGCCTAAACACTACAGCGAAAGTTACGCAACAGGTTCATAACTTTTGCGAACCTTTTTCATAACAAAATGTATTTTAATATAAATATTTTTTTAGTAACGTCTATCACATTGATATAACCCATAATGCCCAAAATAAATACATATTTTCCGATGTTGTGTAGTTGATGAACAGCCTACCTGCAGTCCGGACGATGACGAACACAACCAAAATGACATAATTTGGCAACATTATGCCTCAACTATGAAACCACCTCAAACACGTTGTTACGATCTTGTTGTCTGACATGTCGACGCCAAAGTCTAAACTAAAGAGGCAATTTGACAAATAATCCTAAATGATGAACACAGATGATCCTCCTAGTGTCTTGCCAGTTGAACAGGTACTGAGGTAGGCTGCCGGGCAGGAGGGCGTCATCAGGCGGGGTTACTGACTGCAGGGAGCTGGAATGTGAAAACAACAGGTCTGATACGGGACTATAACCTCTGAAAAGTCACAATAAGTATGAATAAACTATTTTGTGTGCCTCTGGTGTTAAAGACCTGGGTTAGTGCTTAATGGTGGGCCCGCAGAATCTATTAATGATCAAGATTGATATGTTTGTTTGTTCATATCATAAATAAATAAAATATATGGATTTTCAAGTCTGTCAACATTCTTGATGACATTGAATTCCTCATGGACATGTTTGTCATGTTGAGCTTTTGTTACAGCAAGAACCCCCTACAGCAACGATAAAAAGCCATTATCAATGGAGCGTAGATATAAGGATTCACCATGGAAACGGCGTTTACCGAAGAAAACCTGCTCCCGACCAGGTTAGGTTCATAGAGTCAGTTACTATGGTAACTGACTCTGAGTATAAGTTACCTCTCTTTCAGAAACGGGCTTAACTTAACCTATTTTCTCGGGTTGAACTTACCCCCCTTTCTGAAACCGAAAACCCAGAGTTTCCCTCATTTCAGAGTTAACTCAGAGTTTTCACTTAACCCGCTTTCTGAAACGGGCCCCAGGATTAATTGCCTACCCCTGGGCCTAGTGTTTACAGCAAGCACCCCCTAGTGTACGAATGTTGTTATATTTTTGTATTTAGTATATTCAAAGGTTTGTAATATTTTTTTGTGTTATTAAAGATTATAAAAAATAAAT
Organism: Neosalanx taihuensis; assembly: GCA_030340665.1. Classification (NCBI taxonomy): domain Eukaryota; kingdom Metazoa; phylum Chordata; class Actinopteri; order Osmeriformes; family Salangidae; genus Neosalanx; species Neosalanx taihuensis. Next base: position 5,737,674 of record CM059299.1, on the reverse strand, counting down.
AAATGTTGAGCTGTTGTTCAACACCATCATGTGGCCGGTGTGCCAACCTGCACTAAGCGGAACCATGTAGTCCTACATGTTGTGTCGTTTTGTTGATGAAGCTGCACATGAACACTTGATTTCCGGTCCGTTGTTAGTCTGCAGAGCAGCTGTAATGCAGGATAAGAACTATGAAACTAAGTGATTTATGACATGTTGTTATGAAATTAGCGGTTTAAACATGTCTATATCCATGGAAACCCAGCTTCAGAGCATATTTGAGGATGTAGTGGTGAGTTCATCCTCTGAACATCACAGTTATTCATGGTCCAGCTTAGCTAGCCGGCGCTAACGTTAGCTGACCTCCATCTATTGTTAAACAGGAGCAATGAAACCAGATAGATGTTCACATTTGACACAAGTGCTTATTTGAGTCACATGCATTTGACTTTGCATGATGTCTTTGATGTTTAGAGCTAGAAACATGTGCGCACAAGGTACGGGTTGTTTTGCACCGTGTTTGATGGCTCTGTGTAGTAACACGTGAATTAACATGGTTATTCTGATTTAACATGGTTATTCTGATTTAACATGGTTATCCTGATTTAACATGGTTATTCTGATTTTCTCAGAAAACGGAAGCAATTGAAGAAGTCTTTGCGGGGTAAGAATGCTGGAGCCGATATAAGTTAGAGCTTATATCTAACATCTTCCATCTCTCCTTTCCTTTCTCATCATCTCCACTCCTCTCCCCATCCTTCCATCCCTCCTCGACCTCTCTTCTCCCTTCCTTCTCTCCATTTCCCTTGTTCAACGGATCTCATCCTATACTATCACGTTGCTGTGATCAGTGACCAGTGCTCTTTTGTAAAGCTCTCTCATGGAAGTCGCTTTGGATAAAAGCGTCTGCTTAATGAATCAATGTAAATATTGTCCACTGTGCTTTTGTCTAGCATGTTTACTGACACGCCGGAGGATGAGAACACCAAACTGTCCACCTGCCTCGGAGCTTTCAGGCATTACTGGGCCACACTGCCACAGGTGAGTCTGATCTAAACCCTGACCACAGGTGAGTCTGGTCTAAACCCTGACCACAGGTGAGTCTGATCTAAACCCTGACCACAGGTGAGTCTGATCTAAACCCTGACCACAGGTGAGTCTGGTCTAAACCCTGACCACAGGTGAGTCTGGTCTAAACCCTGACCACAGGTGAGTCTGATCTAAACCCTGACCACAGGTGAGTCTGGTCTAAACCCTGACCACAGGTGAGTCTGGTCTAAACCCTGACCACAGGTGAGTCTGATCTAAACCCTGACCACAGGTGAGTCTGATCTAAACCCTGACCACAGGTGAGTCTGGTCTAAACCCTGACCACAGGTGAGTCTGGTCTAAACCCTGACCACAGGTGAGTCTGATCTAAACCCTGACCACAGGTGAGTCTGATCTAAACCCTGACCACAGGTGAGTCTGATCTAAACCCTGACCACAGGTGAGTCTGATCTAAACCCTGACCACAGGTGAGTCTGGTCTAAACCCTGACCACAGGTGAGTCTGATCTAAACCCTGACCACAGGTGAGTCTGATCTTACAGCGGCTCACTGTCACATCAGTGCACAAAAGGAGTAAAGGCATTAGAATACATTATAATACAGATCAGTATCTGTTTTGTATCTAATTTGTATTTTACATTATGTTTTATTATTATATTACATACAGTTAGGGTCAAAAGTTTACATACACTAGTGAAGATCATGTATGCCATGGCAATATAGGGTTTTCAATAAACTCTACAACTCTTATTTTTCTGTGATGGAATGATAAGGAGCACATATTTCTTTGTCACAGAAAACATTCATGAAAAATGGTCCTTTTACGAATATATTATGGGTCTTTTGAAAATGTGTCAAAATCTTCTGGGTCAAAAATATACATACAGCACCTTGAATTACCAATTTGGTGATGTAGAAAAAGTTGTTTCAATCCAATTTGCTTTTTGGCATGGCCTCCTAACTTCTTACGAGTGATTATGATTGACTCCAGCTGGTGACTTCTTTCAGTCCATGTAAATAGGGCTTGTTTGACACATTCACTAGACTCAGCCAGAAATACTACAATGGGAAAGTCTAAGGAGCTCAGCACGGATCTGAAAAAGCGCATCATTGACTTGAACAAGTCAGGAAAGTCCCTTGGAGCCATTTCAAAGCAGTTGCAGGTCCCAAGATCAACATTGCAAACAATTGTTTGTAAGTATAAAGTGCATGGCACAGTTGTATCATTGCCACGATCAGGAAGAAAACGCAAGCTATCACTTGCTGCTGAGAGAAAATTGGTCAGGTTGGTCAAGAGTCAACCAAGAACCACCAAAAAGCAAGTCTGCAATGAGTTGGAGGCTGCTGGAACACATGTGTCAGTGTCCACAGTCAAGCGTGTTCTACATCGCCATGGGCTGAGAGGCTGCCGTGCAAGAAGGAAGCCATTACTCCAGAAGCGGCACCTTACGGCTCGACTGAAGTTTGCTGCTGATCACATGGACAAAGACAAGGCCTTCTGGAGGAAAGTTCTGTGGTCAGACGAAACTAAAATTGAGCTTTTTGGCCACAATGACCAGAAATATGTTTGGAGGAGAAAAGGTGAGGCCTTTCACCCCAAGAACACCATACCTACCGTCAAACATGGTGGTGGTAGTATTATGCTGTGGGCCTGTTTTGCTGGCAGTGGAACTGGTGCTTTACAGAAAGTAAATGGAATAATGAAGAAGGAAGACTACCTCCAAATTCTGCAGGAAAACCTAAAATCATCAGCCAGAAAGTTGGGTCTTGGACGTAGTTGGGTGTTCCAACAGGACAATGACCCCAAACATACATCAAAAGTGGTGAAGGAATGGCTAAATCAAGCTAGAATTAAGGTCTTAGAGTGGCCTTCCCAAAGTCCTGACTTAAACCCCATAGAGAATATGTGGACTGTGCTGAAGAGACAAGTCCGACTCAGAAAACCAACAAATTTAGTTGAACTGCACCGATTCTGTCAGGAGGAGTGGTCAAAGATTCAACCAGAAGCTTGCCAGAAGCTTGTGGATGTCTACCGAAAGCGCCTAATTGAGGTGAAAATGGCCAAGGGACATTTAACCAAATATTAACATTGCTGTATGTATATTTTTGACCCAGCAGATTTTGTCACATTTTCAAAAGACCCATAATAAATTCATAAAAGAAAAAATTTTCATGAATGTTTTTTGTGACAAAGAAATATGTGCTCCTTATCATTCCATCACAGAAAAATAAGAGTTGTAGAGTTTATTGAAAACCCTATATTGCCATGGCATACATGATCTTCACTAGTGTATGTAAACTTTTGACCACAACTGTATATGTTTTATGTTTGCTCCTTTCTGCGTGAAGTGAATTCTGTGTTTGTATATCTTGCGTAGCGATTACAGATTCTGAATAGATCTAGAATCTAGAATAGATTCTGATTCTGATAAGAACATGTGATAGACTGTGACCATACTATGTTGAAGTGAAGTTTGATCTCATTGGTTGACCTTGTTGCTGGTGTCCTGGTTAACTCCTCCCCCTCAGGAGTCACATGACCAGTGTGTGCAGTGGGTGGTCAGGTTCATCCATGGGCAGCACAGCCCCAAGCGCATCTCCTTCCTGTACGACTGCCTGGTGAACGCTGTGCAGACCAGCCTACTGACGCCCAGGTAAGGAGGCTGTGTCACGCCAAAAAGGGTCCTACTTGACGTCACATTTACATTTATTCATTTAGCAGACGCTTTTATCCAAAGCGACTTACAAGATAGAGCTTTTGCAAAGAGCATCAGTCATTGAGCATAGCAACGTGATAGACCCTGAACACAGTGGGTTTTTTAGATCGTGAATCATACACTATGAGAACCAATAAGTGCCAAGGGAAGAACTATAAATGCATAACACAATGATTGTGAACATAAAGCAAGAGATACAACAACAACACTGGCAAGTCACCATATGGGGACCAACAAATAGTTCTAAACAACATTAGATTATGTGAAGTGCCATACTATTCCTAAGTGCTATTAAATCCTCTAAATCACGATGCCGTTCAGATACAAGGACGCGTCCTCCGTTGCTATGCCGACGTTATAGTCCTGAGGTAGCTACGCGTGCTATGGGGAAACTGTGACACTTTTTACTGCATGCTATGGATGCAGGGGTGCATGATTCTGGGGAGTCATGTGGCACAGTCTGTTAGGGAGTGGGGCTAGTAATCAGAAGGTACCCGGTTCAAACCACAGCTGTGTCAACATGACGTTGTGTCCTTGGGCAAGGCACTTCACCCTACTTCCCCCAGGGGGGAATGTGCCTGGACTTGCTATAAGTCGCACTGGTTAAGATCATCTGATAAATGACTAAATGTAAAATGTAAATGTAAAAATGCTGTTATCTCCTACCAGCAACCTGGGCTTTTGAGGCTGCAGGGGGCCGTGTGTGTGTCTTGGTGTGTCTCTGTGTGTGTGTGTGTTAAAGAGTGCCTGTGGTATGTTTCAGGATGGTGTGTGTGGCTCTGATCAGCTCAGACAGTTTGGAGTGGGAGAGGACTCAGCTGTGGGCGCTGACCTTCAGACTGATCCGGAAGATCATCGGAGGGGTGGACTACAAGGTCAGACTCTCAGACACACGTCCAGCTTTTGCAAAGAGCAGCATGTCTCTTCATCCATAATGTTCTCAACCTGAAGCACATGTGATCGATCACATGTGAGACTTCAGCGGATGACATCAATATATAGTCTGTTTGACCTTTAAAGCTGAGAGCGGTGATGGATCGTCCAATTGTGCTGTGCAGCCCATGTCAGGTAACAATTACTGTGTGTGTGTGTCTCACCAGGGAGTCAGGGACCTTCTGAAGGCAGTGTTGGATAAGATACAGACCATCCCTAACACTGTCAGCTCTGCTGTGGTTCAGCAGCTGCTGGCTGCCAGAGAGGTAACACTCCACCGCACACACAGCTGCCACACACAGCTGCCACACACAGCTGCCCACACACAGCTGCCCACAGACAGCTGCCCACACACAGCTGCCCACACACAGCTGCCCACAGACAGCTGCCCACAGACAGCTGCCCACAGACAGCTGCCCACAGACAGCTGCCCACACACAGCTGCCCACACACAGCTGCCCACACACAGCTGCCCACACACAGCTGCCACACACAGCTGCCCACACACAGCTGCCCACACACAGCTGCCCACACACAGCTGCCCACACAAAGATGCCCACACACAGATGCCCACACACAGCTGCCCACACACAGCTGCAACACTGTTACACTGCTGTGACACAGGAGAGGTTGTGTAGTAACATGTTGTGTGTTAGCTGTTGTATAGTGAGCTGTGTGGATCTGTGTTGGGTTCTGACCTGTGGTTTCTCTCTCAGGTGGTAGAGTATATTCTGGACAGGAACGCTTGTCTGCTTCCTGCCTACTTTGCCATCACTGAGATCAGGAAGCTGTACCCTGAAGGAACGCTGTCACACTGGGTACTTCCTCTGACGCACAACATTCTCACAAACCTGGCTGCTTGTGACACAACATCACCATGGAACAGTTATTACACAATGTCCTAGCAAAAAATATGAACTTCCGCTACCTTCCCTCTCTCCCTCTCCAACCCTTCCTCTTCTCTTTTGCCTCCTTTTCATCTGCTTCTCTGGCTGTCCTCCTCCCCTCCTCTTCCCCCTCCCTTCCTCCTCCAGCTCCTGGGCAGTCTCCTGTCAGACTTTGTGGACAGTTTCAGACCTACAGCTAGGATCAACTCCATCTGTGGTGAGCAGAACCCAGACTCATCTAATGGTGTGCTTGTGTGTGCGTCCTCTTGTTGTGTGTATGCATGTCTACTAAAGTGATGTGTGTTTTTTGTGCGTGTAGGCAGATGCAGTCTGCTTCCAGTGGTCAACAACTCTGGGGCCATCTGTAATTCATGGAAGCTGGACCCCACCACCCTGCGCTTCCCCCTGCGGGGCAATCTGCCCTTTGATAAGGTTGGCAACAACACACACACACACTTACCGAATGACTGACTGGCTGGCTGATTAGATATAGATATATTATATAGATATATATATAGTTATATATATATAAATATAGATATCTATATTAGATATAGAGCATCTTGCTTAGTTCTCTATTTTAGTGATTAGAGTCAAGAAACCAGACACTGTGCACTACTACCAGGCACAGCAATGATAATATTTCCACAACTGTACATTAGAAATACATATACTATCTACTATCGTACCATATCTTATGATACTGTGTTTGTGTGCGTGTGCGTGTGTGTGTGTGTGTAGGACCTGTTTGAGCGCCAGTCAGGTCTCCTGCGTTATGTTCTAGAACAGCCTTACTCCAGAGAGATGGTCTGCAACATGCTGGGCCTCAACAAGCAGGTAGTCCTCCTCTTCATCCTCCCTCACCTCCTCTCCTGCTCCTCCTCCTCTCCTCTCCTCTCCCTCTCATCTTTCTCCCCCCCACCTCCTACCTCCCTTTTCTCTTCCTCCTTTGCCTTTCTCTTCCTCTTTCACCATGGTAACATGGGCCTAGTAGTATAACCAGGAAGTTCTGGAGAGCCAGCCAATCAAACAAGCGGCCCCCTAGTTGGTGGTAGTGGGCTCAGATCCAGAGGTATGTAGCATCACTGCTCTGTTCCCACCAGGCCAGACCCTAACTGCCTCACGTCAGTATGCCCTCACTGACTGGTTCACTGGCTGGAGGACTGTTCTTACCAGGCCAGACTGCTTTCATAACCTCCATAGTCCTGACTGAATGCCTTTCTGACTCTATATGCCAGCGAGATGCGTTCATCCTTAGTATGCTCTGCCTGGCTTCTCATTTGACTCTTTTACCAGAATACTTATTTTCTGACTGGCTGTCAGGCTGGTTGACTGATTCTGCCTCACCAGTCCCCAGATGTCTTCAATCTGTGCGCCCAGACTGACTGACTGCTTAACTAGCTGGATGACTGTTTTATCTACCTCTCCTCTCACCTCAGCTCTCATAGAGGAGCACTGATTGGCTGCCTGTATTTGTCAGGGTTACTACTAACGGTCTGATTGGCTGAGCAGGCTGATGGTCAGTCAGGGCGTGCTGATCTCCAGGTCATATGGGACTGGCCTCTAGTCACTGTGTGTCTCTTCTTGTTTCTTCTACTTCTGCCCTGCCACCCTCCCTGCTCTAGACCTTGAACATTGCTCAGGTATGTTCACAATGACTCAGCCCTACTCTTGTTTGTGACTAACCACATGATTGGAGTTCATCCTAGAGTCAAACCCTAGGGCTTGAAATTACGTCAGCTGGCGTTGCAGGCAGACAGATGTCTAGTCACCAGACAGACAGACAGACAGACAGACAGGTACAGCTCTGTGTGGAGGTCAGTGGTTTAGCTGTCGACCCCCTGGTGTGCTCCCTGCTGTACGCCTGTCCACACCTGTCCAGCTGCACCTGCTGCTGTGGCTCCACACAGCCAGGGTCACCACCTGTCCCAGGCTGGACCGTGTTCCAACCTGCCCCTAGTCTCACCTGCTCAGGGGAGCATCCACGCTGCAGTTGGACTCACTTGGAAAAACAACTTTGGTTCTCTCTTCGTTTTTTTTTCTTCACCGCACCTCCCCCCCCACTACACTGTAGTCAAATAGAGACACAACAGAACCCACTCCTTCCACCCTACCTGCTTAGAACCTGTAGAATGCTGCTGCATGAATCTAGAATCTGTAGTCTGGATTCTGGCTGCTCTGATATCAACAGAAGCAGCTTCCATGTAGAAGCTCTGCTTCCTGGAGGTTATATCATATCACATCAGGGGCCTGGAGGTTATATCACATCAGGTTCCTGGAGGTTATATCATATCACATCAGGTTCCTGGAGGTTATATCACATCAGGTTCCTGGAGGTTATATCACATCAGGGACCTAGAGGTTATATCACATCAGGTTCCTGGAGGTTATATGATATCACATCAGGTTCCTGGAGGTTATATGATATCACATCAGGTTCCTGGAGGTTATATGATATCACATCAGGTTCCTGGAGGTTATATCACATCAGGTTCCTGGAAGTTATATCATATCACATCAGGTTCCTGGAGGTTATATCACATCAGGTTCCTGGAGGTTATATCATATCACATCAGGTTCCTGGAGGTTATATCACATCAGGTTCCTGGAGGTTATATCATATCACATCAGGTTCCTGGAGGTTATATCATATCACATCAGGTTCCTGGATGTGATATGATATCACATCAGGTTCCTGGAGGTTATATATCACATCAGGTTCCTGGAGGTTATATCATATCACATCAGGGACCTGGAGGTTATATCATATCACATCAGGGACCTGGAGGTTATATCATATCACATCAGGTTCCTGGAGGTTATATCATATCACATCAGGTTTCCTGGATGTTATATGATATCACATCAGGTTTCCTGGATGTTATATATCACATCAGGGACCTGGAGGTTATATCATATCACATCAGGGACCTGGAGGTTATATCATATCACATCAGGTTCCTGGAGGTTATATCATATCACATCAGGGACCTGGAGGTTATATCATATCACATCAGGGACCTGGAGGTTATATTATATTAGTTTGGCTGTTTTCAAATCCTGAGCCAGTGACGTTGTCGTGGAGACCTGTCGAGTCGTACCTGAGAATGAACAGAGCTGTTAATTTCAAGCCCTGATCTGCTGCATGCCTCAATGTCTCTCCTCCAGTCACGTGTTTGTGTGTGTGTGTGTGTGTGTATTTACAATTACACAATCAGATGCATTATGGGGAATGCAAAGAACTGGCTATGAGATTTCGGTATGTATTTGAAAAGATTTCAAAATAAAAAAAGAGTTCCATCTGATCTTTAGTTCAGTGAACCTCACAGTGTCCAGAGACACTCAGGCAGTTTGACCTCTGATGTCACCTCTGATGTCACCTGACACCTGTCTCAGGATCTGCTGGATGTGTGTCTGGGCTTCCTTAGATGGAGCCTCCTGTAGACATGCTTCCAGACAGAGAGGAGAGAGAGGATGTCTCACTGCTCTGCTCATGGCCAGTGTTGCTGAGACGAGTGGCTGTGTTCCCTCCCCTGCATGTCTCCACCCCCCCCCCCCTCCATCCCCTCCCTTCCCCCCACAGAGATGCAACACTGGAGCACACAGTCTGACTCGCAGCAGAACGCTGCTACACCTGGCCTTCACCTGCAGTGTGGCCTCTGACCGCTAGAGGGCAGCGCAGCTCAGCTTGCTGCTTTAGACGAGCTGACCTGAGAGGAACTAGAGAAGCAGCATCTGTCGAAGTGTTGAAAACTCCCAGATGTTGTCTGGAGGGGAACTTGTGAATGGATCAGACCCCAGTGTGTCTTAACAGCTCCTCTCATGTGAACCTCAGGGTTCTGCAGAGAACATTCTATGTGCTCTGGTGCTTCTCTGGGATCAGGGCTTTCTATGGCAGTGGTGCTGTGCTGTTTTCCTTTCACACTGTGTGTGTGTGTGTGTGTGTGTGTGTGTGTGTGTGTGTGTGTGTGTGTGTGTGTGTGTGTGTGTGTGTGTGTGTGTGTGTGTGTGTGTGTGTGTGTGTGTGTGTGTGTGTGTGTGTGTGTGTGTGTGTGTGTGTGTGTGTGTGTGTGTGTGTGTGTGTGTGTGTGTGTGTAGTATGCTGTTGTTGAGCTGTGTGTGAGCGGTGTTTGCAGTGATTCGGTTCATGGTCAAGTTCTCATCTTCTCCTGACTTGATCTGGGCCAATATTTTTAGCCAGTGTTTGAGCCAGTGTTTGAGCCAGTGTTAGGCCAGTGTTTGAGCCAATGTTTGAGCCAGTGTTAGGCCAGTGTTTGAGCCAGTGTTAGGCCAGTGTTTGAGCCAATGTTTGAGCCAGTGTTAGGCCAGTGTTTGAGCCAGTGTTAGGCCAGTGTTTGAGCCATTGTTTGAGCCAGTGTTTGAGCCATTGTTTGAGCCAGTGTTTGAGCCATTGTTTGAGCCAGTGTTTGAGCCAGTGTTTGAGCCATTGTTTGAGCCAGTGTTAGGCCAGTGTTTGAGCCAGTGTGTGTCCAGTGTGTGAGCCAGTGTTTGGGCCAGTGTTAGAGCCAGTGTTAGGCCAGTGTTTGAGCCAGTGTTTGAGCCATTGTTTGAGCCAGTGTTAGGCCAGTGTTTGAGCCAGTGTGTGTCCAGTGTGTGAGCCAGTGTTTGGGCCAGTGTTAGAGCCAGTGTTAGGCCAGTGTTAGGCCAGTGTTTGAGCCAGTGTTTGATCCAGTGTTAGAGCCAGTGTTACAACAGTGTTTGAGCCGGTGTTTGAGCCGGTGTTTGAGCCATTGTTTGGGCCACTGTTAGGCCAGTGTTGGAGCCAGTCTTTGAGCCAGTCTTTGAGCCGGAGTTAGATAAGCGTTTGAGCCAGTGTTTGAGCTAGTTTTAGACCAGTGTTTGAGCCAGTGATTGAGCCAGTGTTAGGCCAGCGTTTGGGCAGTTTCTATTCTCTCTGAAGCCTCCTTCCTCCTTCTGTTACTGGATGGGGATGGTTAGGTTGACTTTCCAGAGGATCAGAACATGGTCCCTGTTAGAAGGGCTAATCCTAAGGGCACCCTGACTCTCTGTGACCCCTGACCCTCACCAGCACAAGCAGCGTTGCCCGGTCCTGGAGGACCAGTTGGTGGACCTGGTGGTGTACGCCATGGAGCGCTCCGAGACCGAGGAGCAGTTCGACGACGGTGGTACCAGCCAGTTGCTATGGCAACACCTCTCCTCCCAACTCATCTTCTTCGTGCTGTTCCAGTTTGCCAGCTTCCCCCACATGGTGCTGTCCCTGCACCAGAAGGTTAGATAAACACACACACACACACACACAGATTCCTGCACCAGTAGGCCATTATGCTTGTGACAGGAAGTGACGTGTACTGTTTTTCCCAGCTGGCTGGGCGGGGCCTAATCAAGGGGCGGGACCACCTGATGTGGGTCCTCCTACAGTTCATCTCTGGAAGTATCCAGAAGAACGCGCTGGCCGACTTCCTGCCTGTCATGAAGCTGTTTGACCTGCTGTACCCAGAGAAAGAGGTAGCTGTGGTTGTGTGCGTTTGTGTGTGTGTGTGTGTTTGCTTGTGTGTGTGTGCCTGTTTGTTCTTGTACGTGTGTGCCTTTGTATTATTGTGTGGTGTGTGTGTGTGCCTGTGTGTTCTTGTGTGGTGTGTGTGTGTGTGTGTGTGTTTGCCTGTGTCTTATTGTGTGTGTGTTCTTGTGTGTGTGTGTGCTTGTGTGTGTGTGTGTGTGTGTGTAAGATCTCTGTGGGATTGCAACAGAGATCCTCTCAGGATGAGTTGATGTGATGAATGTGTCCGGATGAGCTAATGAGTGTGTATATGGATGTCCAGTGTATCCCTGTACCAGATATCAACAAGCCCCAGTCCACCCACTCGTTTGCAATGACCTGCATCTGGATCCACTTGAACCGCAAAGCCCAGAATGACAACTCCAAACTGCAGATCCCCATTCCTCACTCCCTGAAACTACACCATGAGTAAGAACTTCCCCACTCTCTGCATCTACCTACAGGACCTGTCTACATAACTCTGCACACAGCCATATTCACCTCTCAGTATATCTCTAGATTTGGTCATTTAGCAGACGCTCTTATCCAAAGCGACTTACAGCATGTACAGAGATATTCCCCATGAGGCAAGTAGGCTGAAGTGCCTTTCCCAAAGAACACAACGTCATGTTGACCCAGTCAGAGTTCGAACCGGGTACCTTCTGATTACCAGCCCGTCTCCCCGGATCTCTATAGCGATCTCTCTATATTCCCGTCCCTGTACACACCTGTGGAGATGTGACTCTGCTGTCTCCTCAGGTTCCTGCAGCAGAGTCTTCGCAGTAAGTCTCTGGGCATGACGGACTACAAGATCGCCCTGCTGTGTAACGCCTACTCCACTAACTCAGAGTGCTTCACCCTGCCCATGGGCGTCCTGGTGGAGACCATCTATGGGAACAGCACCATGAGGATCAGTCTGCCTGGCACCAACTGCACAGCTTCAGGCTCCGTCACACCTCTGCCCATGAACCTGCTGGACTCACTCACTGTACACGCCAAGATGAGGTGGGGGTGCTGCTCAGTGTGTGTGTGTGTGTACGTGTGAGATGTGTGTATCAGAGTGTGTGTGTGTGGTTGTGTGAGATGAGTGTGTTTCAACGTGTGTGTGAGTGTGTGTGTGTACGTGTGAGATGTGTGTATCAGAGTGTGTGTGTGTGGTTGTGTGAGATGAGTGTGTTTCAATGTGTGTGTGTGTACGTGTGAGATGTGTGTGTGTGTGGTTGTGTGAGATGAGTGTGTTTCAACGTGTGTGTGTGTGTGTGTACGTGTGAGATGTGTGTATCAGAGTAAGTGTGTGTACGTGGGTTTGGTTGTGTTAAATGAGTGTTTTCAGAGTGTGTGTGTGTGGTTGTGTGAGATGAGTGTGTATCAGAGTGAGTGTACGTGTGTGTGTGTGGTTATGTGAGATTTCAGAGTGTGTGTGAATGTGTGTGTGTGTGTGTAAACGTGTGGTTGTGTAAGATGAGTGTGTGTGGTTGTGTGAGATTTCAGAGTGTGTGTGTGTGTGTGTGTGTGTGTATGTGTGTGTGGGTAAACGTGTGGTTGTGTGTTTCAGAGTGTGTATGTGTGTGTCATCTCTATCACGGCTTCCTCCTCCAGTCTGATCCACAGCATCGCCACGCGGGTCATCAAGCTGGCCCACGCCAAGTCCAGCATCGCCCTGGCCCCCGCCCTGGTGGAGACCTACAGCAGACTGCTGGTCTACATGGAGATCGAGTCCCTGGGGATCAAGGGCTTTATCAGTGAGTCGACACACACATGAATGTAGCTGTTGGTAGGCCTGGTCTCCTGTACCTCCTTCCTCTTCCTCCCTCCAGGCCAGCTGCTGCCTAACGTGTTCAAGTCCCATGCCTGGGGCATCCTCCACACCCTGCTGGAGATGTTCAGCTACCGCATGCATCACATCCAGCCCCACTACCGGGTTCAGCTGCTGTCACACCTGCACTCCCTGGCTGCTGTGCCCCTGACCAATCAGAACCAGCTGCATCTGTGGTCAGTACTGCTGGAGACCACAACACAACAACACAACGACACCACAACAACACAACAACACCACAACACCACATCACAACAACCCAGCCACATCAACACAACAACACATCACGACTCAGCCACAACACAACAACACCACAACAACACCACATCATGACCCAGCCACAACACAGCAACACAACAACACCACAACAACACCACATCACGACTCAGCCACAACACAACAACACAACCACAACACAACAACACCACAACAACACAACACCATAACGCCATTACCACACAAGACCACAACAACACAACGCTACAACAACACAACACCACTACAACAACACAACGCCATAACGCCACAACCACACAACACCACCACAACAACACAACGTCACAACAGTAGTACACCCGCACCTCCAAGCCCGCTCCAAAGCACAGCACTCATACATTAGAACATGTGTGTGTGTGTGTGTGTGTTTTCACAGTGTTAAAAGCACAGCATTCATACATTAGAACGTATGTGTGTGTGTGTGTGTGTTTTCACAGCGTTGAAAGCACAGCCCTCAGGTTGATCACAGCTCTGGGCAGCTCAGAGGTGCAGCCTCAGTTCACCCGTTTCCTTAGCGACCCCAAGACCGTCCTATCAGCTGAGTCAGAGGAGCTTAACAGAGCCCTCATCCTCACCTTGGCCAGGGCAACTCACGTCACAGGTGGGATTACAACCTGGGATTAACATGGATTTTTGGGGGATTTTACCACTATTCTAATGTTAGTCATCTCTGTTCTGTTCATTACCTAGAGTCAATCTTAATCTGTTGTTGGATTGTAATTTGCGGTGGACTTTTAATGCAAGGATTAGATTCTGTGGTTAAACTGAATCTGGTGTTTGACAGAAACCTGGTGTTCCAGAAGTGTGTCATGTCTGGAACTGAGCTCAGCTTTGTGTTGTCTAGACTTCTTCACAGGGTCTGACTCCATCCAGGGCACCTGGTGTAAGGACATCCTGCAGACCATCATGAACTTCACCCCTCATAACTGGGCCTCACACACTCTCAGCTGCTTCCCGGCTCCTCTGCAGGTACGCCCTGGGGACCAACCTTTGACCCTAGTCCCCTGTGACATTCCTCCCTGGTCATGCTCTGCTGGGTGTTCTGACATGTTTTCCGGTGCGTGTGTGTTTCCAGGCGTTCTTCAAGCAGAACAATGTTCCCCAGGAGAGCCGCTTCAACCTGAAGAAGAATGTGGAGGAGGAGTACAGGAAGTGGAAGTCCATGACCAATGAGAATGACATCATCACACACTTCTCCATGCAGGGGTCTCCACCACTCTTCCTGTGTCTGCTGTGGAAGATGCTTCTAGAGACAGACCACATCAACCAGATAGGCTTCAGGTAAATCTACACACGCTAGATAGGCTTCAGGTAGATCTGCACCTACCAGATAGGCTGCAGGTAGATCTACACCTACCGGATAGGCTGCAGGTAGATCTACACCTACTAAATAGACTTCAGGTAAATCTACACACGCTAGATAGGCTTCAGGTAGATCTACACACACTAGATGGGCTTCAGGTAGATCTGCACCTACCAGATAGGCTGCAGGTAGATCTACACCTACCGGATACGCTGCAGGTAGATCTACAGCTACTAAATAGACTTCAGGTAGATCTACACACACTAGATAGGCTTCAGGTAGATCTGCACCTACCAGATAGGCTGCAGGTAGATCTACACCTACCAGATAGGCTGCAGGTAGATCTACACCTACCAGATAAGCTTCAGGTAGATCTACACACACTAGATAGGCTTCAGGTAGATCTGCACCTACCAGATAGGCTGCAGGTAGATCTACACCTACCGGATAGGCTGCAGGTAGATCTACACCTACTAAATAGACTTCAGGTAGATCTACACCTACCGGATAGGCTGCAGGTAGATCTACACCTACTAAATAGACTTCAGGTAGATCTACACCTACCAGATAGGCTGCAGGTAGAGAGAGACCTTCAAGGTTGTGTGGCAGGCTGATGGAGATCTAACAGATAGACTTCTCTCATGCATACAAGCTAGATGGCTGTAGTTAGCCTAGTTAGGCTGGCTAAAGATGGCTAAAGGTGGCTAAAGACAAACCTGACGTTCTGAACAGGCTTCATGTGTATGTAGACCTGCAGTAGAGGGTTGGAAACATGCCTGTCACATCAATGCTGTCCTGTTCACAGTGTGCTCCTCCCTGATTGGCTGATCTGAATGTTAAGTTGGTGTGGGATGGGAGCTTGTTGTCCCAGAGTGCAGCTGGGCCCCGAGCAGACAAAGGCCAGATTTGTGGAGCCTCCAAACACACTCCCTACTTGTGATTCTGGTGCTGAGCTGGGGGGGGGGGGGGGGGGGGGGGTGCTCAGCCTGTGCTCAGCCTTCTAGTGATGGGGGGGGGGGGGTCTCTCGGGGGAGAGCTAATCCTTGTGTTAACACTAAAAGCATCATCATCACAATCTGACGTTTATATAACCCTCCAGAGATGCTTTACTGTTAAACACTCTTCTTCCACTGTCCTTTCATCTAATCAGCATCCACCGCTCCCCAGCCCCCTCCCCTTCCTCCTTAAGCTTCTCTCTCTCTTCATCCCCTTTTCTTCCTCTCCTCCATCTCCCTCTGTCCTTCCCTCTCTCCATTTCTGAAGACAAAGAAAGGGAGGTCTAGTTCTTGCCAGTCCTGCCTGGCTGGTACAAGCAACGCTACTGCTGATGCTATTGCTGATTCTACTGCTGATGCTAGACTGATGCTAGGCTGATGCTAGTCTGATGCTAGACTGATGCTAGGCTGATGCTAGTCTTGTGCGAGGCTGATGCTAGACTGATGCTAGGCTGATGCTAGACTGGGGCTAGGTTGAGGCTAGACTGATGCTAGGCTGAGGCAAGGCTGATGGGCGGATGCTAGTCTGATGCTAGACTGATGCTAGGCTGATGCGAGGCTGATGCTAGGCTGATGCTAGGCTGATGCTAGGCTGAGGCTAGGCTGAGGCTAGGCTGATGCTAGGCTGATGCTAGGCTGAGGCTAGGCTGATGCTAGACTGATGCTAGGCTGAGGCAAGGCTGATGCTAGTCTGATGCTAGACTGATGCGAGGCTGATGCTAGGCTGATGCTAGGCTGATGCTAGGCTGATGCTAGGCTGAGGCTAGGCTGATGCTAGGCTGATGCTAGACTGAGGCTAGACTGATGCTAGACTGATGCTAGGCTGAGGCAAGGCTGATGCTAGTCTGATGCTAGACTGATGCGAGGCTGATGCTAGGCTGATGCTAGGCTGATGCTAGGCTGATGCTAGGCTGAGGCTAGGCTGATGCTAGACTGATGCTAGTCTGATGCTAGGCTGAGACAAGGCTGATGCTAGACTGAGGCTAGGCTGATGCTAGACTGAGGCTAGGCTGAAGCTAGACTGAGGCTAGTCTGAGGCTAGTCTGATGCTAGGCTGAGGCTAGTCTGATGCTAGACTGATGCTAAGCTGATTCTAGACTGGGGCTAGGCTGTGGACGGTGGTGGAGTTCCTGATCATGAGTGGATGCTGGCAGGCATGTTAGGCTGGTCCTAAAGCAGACGCTGTATGACGTGTTGGTGTGTGTGTGTGTGTGTGTGTTAACAGCAGCAGCTTGCTGTTGAATCAGAATGATGACGTGGAACAGAGAGACAGATGGCCTCTGTACTCACATCAACACTGCTATCTGACTCCAAATAAACAGACATGCTCCCCACTGGTGTGTGTGTGTGTGTGCTAACCCCATCCCTCTCTGCTGCCCAGGGTGTGTGTGCTAACCCCGTAACCCTGCTCCTTCCCTGCTGTCCAGGGTTTGTGTGTGTGTGTGCGTGTGTGTGCTAACCCCGTCCCTCTCTGCTGCCCAGGGTCTGTGTTAACCCTGCCCCTCCCTGCTGGCCAGTGTGTGTGTGTTAACCCCGTCCCTCTCTGCTGCCCAGGTGTGTGTTTGTATGTGTATGTGTGCTAACTCTGTCCCCCTCTGCTGCCCAGGGTGTGTGTGTTAACCCCGTCCCTCTCTGCTGCCCAGGGTGTGTGTTAACCCTGCCCCTCCCTGCTGGCCAGTGTGTGTTAACCCCGTCCCTCTCTGCTGCCCTGTGTATGTCTGTGTGCTAACCCCGCCCCTCTCTGCTGCCCAGGGAGTGTGTGTGTGTTAACCCTGTCCCTCTCTGCTGCCCTGTGTGTGTCTGTGTGCTAACCCCGCCCCTCTCTGCTGCCCAGGGTGCATGTGTGTGTGTGTGTGTGTAACTCCGCCCCTCTCTGCTGCCCAGGGTGTGTGTGTGTTAACTCCGCCCCTCTCTGCTGCCCAGGGTGTGTGTGTTAACCCCGCCCCTCTCTGCTGCCCAGGGTGTTGGAGCGGATCGGGGCGAGGGCCTTGGTAGCCCACGTGCGGACGTTTGCAGACTTCCTGGTTTATGAGTTCTCCACATCAGCCGGTGGTCAGCAGCTCAACAAGTGTATCGAGATCCTGAACGACATGGTGTGGAAGTACAACATCGTCACTCTGGACAGACTCATCCTCTGCCTGGTACGAACACATACCCACACACACACACATCTGATCTCTCACACACACACACACACACATCTGATCTCTCTCACACACACACACACACACACACACACATCTGATCTTTCACACACCTCACATCTGATCTCACACACACACATCTGATCTCTCACACACACACACACACACCTCACATCTGATCTCTCACACACTCATCTGATCCCCCCCCCCCCTCCTCCTTTCCTCCCCCCCAGGCCATGAGGAGTCACGAGGGGAACGAGGCCCAGGTGTGTTACTTCATCATCCAGCTGCTTCTCCTCAAACCAAACGACTTCAGGAACCGAGTCAGTGACTTTGTGAAGGAGAACGCTCCGGAACACTGGCTGCAGAGTGACTGGCATACCAAGCACATGACCTACCACAAGGTACGGCCCAATCACATTACAGCATGTACAGACCTCAGACTAATCGTATGGACCAATCACAAAACAGCATGTACAGGCTAGAGACTAATCGTATGGACCAATCACAAAACAGCATGTACAGGCTAGAGACTAATCGTATGGACCAATCACATTACAGCATGTACAGGCTACAGACTAATCGTATGGACCAATCACATTACAGCATGTACAGGCTACAGACTAATCGTATGGAGCAGTTTTTACAGCATGACAATGGGAGCATGGAGAGCGAGAGGAGAGAGAGGTGGTAGAGAAAGAGAGGGAGATGGTTGACAGAGAGAGACAGATGGTAGAGAGAGATGGTAGACAGAGAGAGAGATGGTAGAGAGAGATGGTCGGGAAACATAGATGGTAAAGAGAGAGAGAGATGGTAGAGAGAGATGGTAGACAGAGAGAGAGATGGTAGAGAGAGAGCGACGTAGAGAAACAGAGATGGCAAAGAGAGAGCCAGAGGTTAGGCCCATAAATAGAGAGAAAGCGGGGTCAGGCTGGTAAAAAAAGAGAGGTGGAGAGAGAGAGAGAGAGAGGTGTGTCTGGTGCAGCTCCAGGAGACAGTGTAGTAAATGTCACATCTCCAGTCTCCCTGTTCACCTCTAACCTGCTGGAACAGCATGACATTTACACACACTGCTGCTGGAAAGCAGGAAACCAGCACTCTGTCACAGGCCATGTGCCATGTAGCACAGCGTGTGTGTTTCTTCTACCTGTGTGTGTGTTTCTTCTACCTGTGTGTGTTTCTTCTAACTGTGTTTCTTCTACCTGTATGTGTATTTCTTCTAACTGTATGTGTGTGTGTGTGTGTTTGGGGTCGTGCAGAAGTATCCAGAAAAGCTGTACTTCGAGGGTCTGGCTGAGCAGGTGAGCCCACCCATGCAGGTGCAGCCTCAGTACCTGCCCATCTACTTTGGCAACGTGTGCCTGCGCTTCCTCCCCGTGTTCGACATCGTCATCCACCGCTTCCTGGAGCTGCTTCCTGTCTCCAAGTCCCTGGAGACGCTGCTGGACCACCTGGGTGGTCTCTACAAGTTCCACGGTGAGCAGATCTCACTGCAGGAGGGGGCGGGACAGACAGAGATGTGCTACTGATCTATGACAACATACAACACCAGAACTAACATACAACACCAGAAGTAACATACAACACCAGATAACTAACATACAACACCAGAACTAACATACAACACCAGAGAACTAACATACAACACCAGAGAACTAACATACAACACCAGAGAACTAACATACAACACAAGAGAACTAACATACAACACCAGAGAACTAACATACCACACCAGAACTAACATACAACACCAGATAACTAACATACAACACCAGAGAACTAACATACAACACCAGAACTAACATACAACACCAGAGAACTAACATACAACACCAGAGAACTAACATACAACACCAGAGAACTAACATACAACACCAGAGAACTAACATACAACACCAGAGAACTAACATACAACACCAGAGAACTAACATACAACACAAGAACTAACATACAGCACCAGAGAACTAACATACAACACTAGAACTAACATACAACACCAGAACTAACATACAACACCAGAGAACTAACATACAACACCAGAGAACTAACATACAACACCAGAGAACTAACATACAGCACCAGAGAACGAACATACAACACCAGAACTAACATACAACACCAGAACTAACATACAACACCAGAGAACTAACATACAACACAAGAACTAACATACAGCACCAGAGAACTAACATACAACACCAGAACTAACATACAACACCAGAACTAACATACAACACCAGAGAACTAACATACAACACCAGAACTAACATACAGCACCAGAGAACTCCAATACAAATTTCCTCCTTGTTTCTTTAATAAATGAAAGCAGGTTCCTTACTGTGGAAGAAATTGGATTTCCTGTGTAATTATATTAATCACTACTGAACACATCTTATCTGAAGACTGTACTGCCTGACTGTCACTATCTTTATATAACTAAATACTTATTTAATCCAGAACTCAACTGAACTGTCACTCCGTTGGTGAAGAGACAAAACAATTTCTTCATCAGAACCATCTAGCACGCTGTTCCACAGGGCAGGTGTGGCAGGCCTTTACCTCTCTCTGTTCCTTCCTCCCCCCCCCCCCCCCCCCAGACCGTCCAGTCACCTACCTGTACAACACCCTCCACTACTACGAGCGTCACCTGCGTGAGCGCACCAACCTGAAGAGGAAGCTGGTCCACGCCATCATGTCGTCCCTGAAGGATAACCGCACCCCCGGCTGGTGCCTGAGCGACACCTACCTGAAGTGTGGCGTCAACCCCAGAGACGACAACGTCTGGATCCCCGACGACACCTACTACTGCAAGCTGATCGGACGGCTCGTCGACAATATCCTACAGAGAGAGGGAGATTGAGACAGAGAGAGAGAGACAGAGAGAGACCGAGATAGAGGAAGAGATAAAGAGAGCGAGAGAGGAAGAGAGAGAGAGAGAGACAGAGATATAGGAAGAGATAGAGAAAGAGAGAGAGAGATGGCTTTAGAGCTGACTGTGAGATGAAGATGGTGTTCTTTAAGCAGTGTTTTCAGTTAGTCTGCTTGACATCCTCCTTGCTGTTAACCTGTTCGACTTGTGTTCTCCATCCTTAACTCCTCCCACCCATGGCCGGTAAGTCACCTGGTCCTTTCCCCAACTGTGATTGGCGGTTCAACGAGTTCCCCAACCCGGCAGCTCATGCGCTCCATGTGACCTGTGTGGAGCTGATGGCTCTGGCTGTGCCAGGAAAGGATGTGGGAAACGCCCTGCTGGCTGTGGTGCTCAAGAGGTTAGAGGTCACTGAGTCACATCACCACACACACATCCGGTATTATATACAGTGTCACACACAGGCATCATCCTGTACCTACCAGCCCCGGACAGGCTACATCTGTGCACTGTGTGTGTGTGGGGGTGTTTGTGTGTGTGTGGGTGTGTGTGTGTGTGTGTGTGTGTTTGTGTGTGTGTGGGTGTGTGTGTGGGTGTATGTGTGGGGTCTGTTTTCAGCCAGCCACTGGTGCCTCGGGAGAATATCACAGCCTGGATGAATGCCATAGGACTGGTCATAACTGCCCTTCCGGTAAGCATGCACACACACACACAGTGTAAACCCCCAGCAGTCTGTTTCCATGGTGACCAGAGATAAACACCAGGCTGCAGCCTCTATGGGAATATAAACAGCCTGATCTACAGCTGTGTGTGTGTCTGTCTTGTCTGTGTGTCTGTCTGTCTTGTCTGTGTGTCTGTCTGTCTTGTCTGTGTGTCTGTCTGTATTGTCTGTGTGTCTCTCTCCCATCTCTCCAGGAGCCCTACTGGATCGTGCTCCATGATCGTATAGTCAGTGTGATTGGGTCCCCGGCCCTCACAGCTGAGTCAGAGTGGGTGGGCTACCCCTTCCAGCTGCTGGACTTCACAGCCTGTCACCAGTCCTACTCTGAGATGTACTGCAGCTACGTGCTGGCCCTGGCCCACGCTGTGTGGCACCACTCCTCCATAGGACAGCTGTCACTCATCCCCAAGTAGGACCTGAGCCTCCTGACCCTCCCCCTGAACCCTCTGCCCCTCCCCCTGAGCCCCCTCCCCCTGAACCCTTTGCCCCTCCCCCTGAAGTTTTTACCCCTCCCACTGAACCCTCTGCCCCTCCCCCTGAGCCCTCTGCCCCTCCCCCTGAACCCTCTGCCCCTCCCCCTGAGCCCTCTGCCCCTCCCACTGAACCATCTGCCCCTCCCCCTGAGCCCTCTGCCCCTCCCCCTGAACCCTCTGCCCCTCCCTCTGCTGCTCAGCTCTTTATCTACACCCGTCTCACACTACACACACGCTTCTTCCGCCTAGTCTGAAGGGATGAGGATAGAAGCTAGTGTGCGTGTGTGTGTGACACTGACGGCCTGTGACCTCTGACCTGTGACCCACCCCTCTGCAGGTTCCTGTCAGAGGTGCTCAAACCGCTGGTGAAGACAGAGTTCCAGCTGCTGTATGTTTACCACCTGGTGGGCCCCTTCCTGCAGCGCTTCCAACAGGAGAGGACACGCTGCATGCTGGAGGTACACACACACATACGGGGACAGACACACACAGACACACACACACATACGGACACGGACAAGTACGGACACACACACAGACATACACACATACGGACACACACAGACACTCTTAAACACACGCACCTGAATGCATACAAACATGGACTCTCGTAGACGTGCACCTGTGAACACACACACATAACAGAGTGTGTGTGTGTGTGTGTGTGTGTGTGTGTGTGTGTGTGTGTGTGTGTGTGTGTGTGTGTGTGTGTGTGTGTGTGTGTGTGTGTGTGTGTGTGTGTGTGTGTGTGTGTGTGTGTGTGTGTGTGTGTGTGTGTGTGTGTGTGTGTGTGTGTGTGTGTGCGCGCGCGTGTAGATCGGAGTGGCGTTCTATGAGATGCTCCAGGCAGTGGACCAGCACAGTGATCACCTCTCCTACATGGATCCCATCTGTGACTTCCTGTATCACATCAAGTACATGTTCACCGGAGACAGCGTCAAGGACCAGGTAGAGCCTCCTTCCTGTGGTGTCAGTCCTGCTGAGCGATCAACCATGCTGATGTGTGTGTCTGTGTGTGTGTGTGTGTGTGTGTGTGTGTGTCTGTGTGTGTGTCTGTGTGTGTCTGTCAGGTGGAGAAGATCATCCTGACACTGCGTCCTGCCATGATGTTGCGTTTGAGGTTCATCACCCACAGCAGCAAGATGGAGCCTGCTGCCCCCGCCCCCGCCGCTGTCTCCTCCCCCTCCACACAGGCCACGCCTCCTGGACCGTCCAACGTTCCCCTGTCTGTGGCCCAGTGAGGCTGGCTGACTGGTTTACTGGCTGGTTGGCCAGCTGACTGACTGCTTTGTATAACCTGTAGCTTTCTAATGTTAAATTGTATTTTCTATTGCTGGTCATGAAGTGTTTTTGTTATATAAAGACTTTTGGATTGGTCGTAGCTGATCTGTGGTCCCTCATTGGTGGACTGGTCTTTATCATACGCATCTGTTGTGGGATTGGTCAAGAAACAGGCAGTCCGGTGCCTTCTGACCCCACTGCCAATCATGATGGACATTACTCCAGTAACCAATAAACACATTTTATAGTTATAGTTAACCTCCTTACTGTCTGATTCTGCCTGTGGCAGTATTACCTGGGTGGAGGAGGGAAATAGACTGTGTAACCAGGACCTTGTTATGCTGTGTGGATCATATCCAACCAGAGCACTTCAGACAGAGAAGGAAGGAGATGTGTAGGTGATGGAAGGAAGGGGGAGATAGGAGAGGGGTAGAAGGAGGGAGGAGGAGGAGGAGGGAGGTGTAGAGAGGGAGGAGGATGGAGGTGTAGAAGAGGGAGGTGTAGAGAGGGAGGAGGATGGAGGTGTAGAAGAGGGATGTGTAGAGAGGGAGGAGGATGGAGGTGTAGAAGAGGGAGGAGGATGAGGGAGGTGTAGAGAGGGAGGAGGAGGGAGGTTGATGGAACAGCATTAGGGGGATTTCCATCTAAAATAAACCCTGTCACTCCGAGCTCCATGTTTATTAATAGCTGAATGGAACCCTCTTCCACACACACACGCTTCAACCTCTTGCCAGCCAGCGTTGCTATGGTAACAGGAATATCTGGACACCTACCTAAGGTGGGCCACTTTGCCTGTCAGGCATGTGTGAGCTTCAGAAGGACTTCCTCCACAGCCAACCAGGGTCACACGCTGCAAAACCTACCAGACCTTGTCATTGTAAAATAACGGTGG
Organism: Neosalanx taihuensis; assembly: GCA_030340665.1. NCBI lineage: Eukaryota > Metazoa > Chordata > Actinopteri > Osmeriformes > Salangidae > Neosalanx > Neosalanx taihuensis. The sequence continues at coordinate 5,713,821 of CM059299.1, read as the reverse complement.
TTCAGGGGGTGAAATGGAGGGGACAGTGAATCTCACAGCCCATTGACACCTCTTTGAGATGTACATCTTGCATTTAGTAAGCTCAGGTGTGCACCTTGTCAGTCTGTTGAAGATAGCCTCATCAATTTATTTAACAGCCTTTTTCATTCCAAATCTAGACTATTTCTAAGGTCCATTTCCACCCAGTATTCAGGATGTTACATCCCCTATCTGGAGGCCTTAAGGAACACTAGTGAATCCCCCCTTAAGCTTAGTGAAAGCATTTGTCCTTGTTGGTGTAACTACTGCCTTGACCTAGCACAGCACTTCAGAAACCATTTGTCAACATTTCCTCTAATCAAGAGCTGGAGAGTACAGGAGGAGATCATAATCACTTATTATGGGATGTGTAATTGAAATGATGTGTTTTTAAGGATGTTGGGGGGGTTTCACCTAATCAGTTAGTGAAAAGCTAGTAGCAATCATCTTTCCCAGTCAGACAGTTCTTGCTTAATTAACAGTGAAGTGGGCACACACTCCCATTCACACACTCCCATATACACACTCCCAGACACCCCCCCTCCCAGACACACAAGGGGATTAATAAAGTATTCTGAATCTGAACACACAGCCGTGTGCCAGAGAGACTCATCAGAGAAGGAAGAGACAAGGAAAATGGAGGAATGAGAAGACAGGAAAGCACTGGCTCGGTGTGATGACGTCACCTGATGTGACATCATGCTGTGTGATGACATCATGCTGTGTGATGGCATCACCTGATGTGACATCATGCTGTGTGATGACATCATGCTGTGTGATGGCATCACCTGATGTGACATCATGCTGTGTGATGACATCCCCTGATGTGACATCATGCTGTGTGATGACATCACCTGATGTAACATCATGCTGTGTGATGACATCATGCTGTGTGATGGCATCACCTGATGTGACATCATGCTGTGTGATGACATCACCTGATGTAACATCATGCTGTGTGATGACATCACCTGATGTAACATCATGCTGTGTGATGACATCATGCTGTGTGATGACATCACCTGATGTGACATCATGCTGTGTGATGACATCACCTGATGTAACATCATGCTGTGTGATGACATCATGCTGTGTGATGACATCACCTGATGTAACATCATGCTGTGTGATGACATCATGCTGTGTGATGACATCATGCTGTGTGATGGCATCACCTGATGTGACATCATGCTGTGTGATGACATCATGCTGTGTGATGGCATCACCTGATGTGACATCATGCTGTGTGATGACATCACCTGATGTAACATCATGCTGTGTGATGACATCATGCTGTGTGATGACATCATGCTGTGTGATGACATCACCTGATGTGACATCATGCTGTGTGATGACATCATGCTGTGTGATGGCATCACCTGATGTGACATCATGCTGTGTGATGACATCATGCTGTGTGATGACATCACCTGATGTGACATCATGCTGTGTGACACGGCAGAGAGACGGGTGTGTGTTTGCTGAGTGTGTCCATTCATTATTCTAGGCCAGCCACTTCATCATGTTGATTTGATGGCTCTTGTTGCCATGGCAACCTCACATAAGCGGATGGGGTGTAGTTAAATTACAATTCCCCATCATTCCACTGTCATCCCACTGTCATTCCACTGTAATCCCACTGTCATTCCACTGTAATCCCACTGTCATTCCACTGTAATCCCACTGTCATTACACTTTAATCCCACTGTCATTCCACTGTAATCCCACTGTCATTCCACTGTCATCCCACTGTCATTCCACTGTCATTCCACTGTAATCCCACTGTCATTCCACTGTAATCCCACTGTCATTACACTTTAATTCCACTGTCATTCCCCCATTATCCCACTGTCATCACACTGCCATTCCACTGTCATTCCACTGTCCTTCCACTGACATTACACTGTCATTCCACTGCCATTTCACGGTCATTCCACTGTCATCACACTGCAAATCTGCATTAATTCTACCCACATGACCATTCTGTCTGACCTGAAACAAAACCACTTTCAGTTTGGAAAAGGATTGTGTGAGTCTCTTTCTGTCATTTCTGTCTCTCTCCCTTCCCTCTCTTTCTACCCAGTCATTTCTCTGTCTCTCTCCCTTCCCTCTCTTTCTACCCAGTCATTTTGTTGTCTATCTCCCTTCCCTCTCTTTCCACCCAGTGATCTCTCTGTCTCTCTCCCTTCCCTCTCTTTCCACCCAGTGATCTCTCTGTCTCTCTCCCTTCCCTCTCTTTCTACCCAGTCATTTCTCTGTCTCTCTCCCTTCCATCTCTTTCCACCCAGTGATCTCTCTGTCTCTCTCCCTTCCCTCTCTTTCTACCCAGTCATTTCGCTGTCTCTCTCCCTTCCCTCTCTTTCTACCAAGTCATCTCTCTGTCTATCTCCCTTCCCTCTTTTTCTACCCAGTCATCTCTCTGTCTCTCTCCCTTCCCTCTCTTTATACCCAGTCATCTCTTTGTCTCTCTCCCTTCCCTCTCTTTCTACCCAGTCATCTCTCTGTCTCTCCCTTCCCTCTCTTTTTTTCTCTTTTCCTCCATTGTCTCTCTACATCCTCATCGCTCTCTTCTTCTAAAGATGAGAGGAGCTGAGGTGTGTGTGTGGCCTTCCAGCCTGACAGACTGGATGTTACATTCAGCAGGTTAGAGGTGAAGTGATTGGCTGAGCAGCTCTTCGGTAATGAAGCAGTGTAGCTGTGACCAGGTTGATTAGAGGTCGAGGGGTTGGACCGAATTACATTAAACTATGCTGCATTAAATTTGATTATAACAGACAGTCTCAGTGTCTTTAAATTATTTTCTATCAAAAATGTAAAGGTTTAGAGTCTCTCTTGAGTTTGAATGACTCAGTAAATATTGGTTTCTACTCTGTGGTGGATCCTCTGGTCTCTACCATTTGAAGTCTACTTATATTTCTACTCAGTGGCCTGCTGGTTGCTCCTCTGGTTAATAAAAGAAAAAGAGAAAAGCACAAGACTAGAACTTTCCACTCTCTGTGTGACTGTGACTGGATCTCCATCTTGATCTCACTTTACTGATGTCTTAGACACATCTTTGACTTGTGGTGGTTATTTACCTCCTGCAGTTATCAGAATCAGAATCTATTTAAATCGCTATGCAAGATATACAAACACAGAATTCACTATGGCAGAGAGGATACAATACAAACATGTCTTTTTTAACCACTGACACCACTGAGAGAGTCAGTGAGTGAGAGAATGAACTGTGTGTGTGTGTGTCCTTATGGGATCAGGAGGTAAACACATGATAGATCTGGAAGGGATTGTACTCTGGTAAACACAAACACATAAAAAAATAGACTGTTGTCAGAACAGGGACAGGGACAGGGACATTGTCTGTTTGGGTAGGAAGGAAGGAAGGAAGGAAGGAAGGAAGGAAGGAAGGAAGGGTGGAGGAGAGGTGGTGAGGGAGGAGATTTGGTGAGGGAGGAGAGGTGGAGGAGAGGTGGTGAGGGAGGAGAGGTGGTGAGGGAGGAGAGGTGGAGGAAAGGTGGTGAGGGAGGAGAGGTGGAGGAGAGGTGGTGAGGGAGGAGAGGTGGAGGAGAGGTGGTGAGGGAGGAGAGGTGGTGAGGGAGGAGAGGTGGAGGAAAGGTGGTGAGGGAGGAGAGGTGGAGGAGAGGTGGTGAGGGAGGAGAGGTGGAGGAGAGGTGGTGAGGGAGGAGAGGTGGTGAGGGAGGAGAGGTGGAGGAAAGGTGGTGAGGGAGGAGAGGTGGAGGAGAGGTGGTGAGGGAGGAGAGGTGGAGGAGAGGTGGTGAGGGAGGAGAGGTGGTGAGGGAGGAGAGGTGGAGGAGAGGTGGTGAGGGAGGAGAGGTGGAGGAGAGGTGGTGAGGGAGGAGAGGTGGTGAGGGAGGAGAGGTGGAGGAGAGGTGGTGAGGGAGGAGAGGTGGAGGAGAGGTGGTGAGGGAGGAGAGGTGGAGGAGAGGTGGTGAGGGAGGAGAGGTGGTGAGGGACAAGAGGAGGATTGGTGAATTAGACGTGATGAGGGGGATGATGAAGAGGAGGTGGAGAGGTGTGGCTGTTGGTAACAGGAACCCTCCAGCTGTGCAGACTTGTTTTTTTTATGAAACCAAAAAGGTAGACTTTGTAATGTCATAGTGAAGCAGCAGTGGTTTGAATAATAAAACAAGTCTACAGAAAGGAGTTTTTGTCTGAATATATAATGATTGGAACACACTCACAGTAGATCTGATGTCCTAGTCGACAGGGAGAGGCAGTTAGGATTGCAGCAAGCAGAGGCAGATTGATACCATGATAAGTATGTCATCAATCCCCCCGTATTACACACACTCACACACACATGCCTGCATGCATGCACACAGATTCCTGCACAGCTACAGCTGTTGTCATCAGGGCAGCTGGGTGCAGTTAAGATGATGTGAATCCTTGAAATAGAACCAGAGTAAAAAATAAAAGCTCCGGGGTTAGTAGCCTTTACAACACGCACACACACACACACACACACACACACACACACACACACACACACACACACACACACACACACACACACACACACACACACACACACACACACACACACACACACACACACACACACACACACACACACACACACACACACACACACACACACACACACACACACACACACACACACACTCAGAAGAAACAAGACAGACAGGATATTGGCTCCAATTTAATTTCCTGATTTTATTTTTCTACGTGGTTTAACATGACACAAACGTAAAGATGCACGCACACACAGACGTGTAGATCAACACTCTTCCACATGATGACAGCCACCCAAGAAACACACACTAACACACACAAACTTCCATTCAATCCCATGTACACACAGAGCATGTGTGAGGGTGGACAGACAGATTAAGGTTCTGGTGGTGATGAAACTTAAAAGATCATCCAGCCAGATCTGAGACCCAGCACCATCTCATCACCCCAGATTAAGGCCACTTCACTAGTGGTTATGTCAGCCTTGGTTTCTTCAGAAATGAAATCATATAAAAATGAACACAAATCAAAATGCATTAAATTAAACTCTTGTTTTGCACAGGAACTTTTTTTTTTCTTCTTCTCCTTTCAGTTAAAAATCACTCTTTTGGTAAATATAAAATGTACTTTACAGTTTGTGGTACTAAAGCCTTCCTCTTAATTCACCAGCGTTGTCTGTAGTTTGTCCTATGTGTAGTGTCACTGGTGGTTAAGAGTTCTGCTCATCTTAACCTGAACACTGTCATAGTGGAAGGAGTCCAGTAAGAAGCAGTCAAACTCCATTACCCAGAAATCTCCACATTAATTCTTCAATGTGTGGTGAAAAAACACCTTGTTCTTCCTGTAGTCTTTTAGAGAATGGGAAAGACAGCATTTCCCTCAAAAGATAAACAAACACACTCCAAACTGTTCATCCTCCTCCTCCTCTTCATCCTCCTCCTCTTCCTCATGACAGCCCAGCCCAGCAGGATACAGGCGTCAGACAGGATGTAAACACGGCTCACCACATGTGCTGATGGTTTGGGAGGATCCATGATCAGACCCAGCTTCAGGTCTCACAGTCCTAGTATGTAGTGTAAGGTCACCATGGAGGGGCTTAGAGGTCCGGAGTTAGGGGTCAGCTGTCCTAGCTAGTTGATTGTCTTAACACAGCATCAGGTAGAAGTAGATGTACACTGACCTTTTACCTAGAGAGGAAGCCCCAGGGTCTGGTCTGGGGGTGTCTGGTCTGGGGGTATCTGGTCTAGGGTGTCTGGTCTGGGGGTGTCTGGTCTGGGGGTGTCTGGTCTGGGGGTGTCTGGTCTAGGGTGTCTGGTCTGGGGGTGTCTGGTCTAGGGTGTCTGGTCTGGGGTGTCTGGTCTGGGGGTGTCTGGTCTGGGGGTGTCTGGTCTGGGGGTGTCTGGTCTGGGGGTGTCTGGTCTAGGGTGTCTGGTCTGGAGGTGTCTGGTCTGGGGGTGTCTGGTCTGGGGGTGTCTGGTCTGGGGGTGTCAGCCCAGTAAGACCAAGATTGGGCGAGGCAGTGTGCAGTCAGGAGGCAGGAAAGCTGTATGAAGGGTCACCATACACCTTCACCTCCTCCTACATCTGGGAACGCCAGTCTCCCTGTCAACTCTACTAGTTAGATGGCTGACTGCTTATCTGGCTGACTGATTAGCTGGCTGACTGCTTACCTGGCTGACTGAGTACATGGCTGACTGCTTACCTGGCTGACTAGTTAACTGACAAACTGATCAGCCAGCTGACTGCTCAGCTGTTAGTAAACTGGTCGAGCCTTAGAGTATAGATTTGGCTGGCTAGTTGACTGGCTGGTTAGCTGGATGACTGGTTGGCTTGCTTGCTGGCTGTTTAAGCCTCCGGTCTGGCTGGCTGGCTGACCCACGGGTCACTTGCTGGGGTTTGTGTCTGTTGTCGTCATAGCAACAACATTAGTGTTTAGGTTGTCAGCTGCGGCGGGGGTGTCGTGTTCTGTGGGGCCGCCCCCGTTCTGATGATGCGTTTCCTCCTTGTACTGCTGTACAGCCTTAAACACAGCTTCCTCCACCAACTTCCTGCTGATTCGCTGCAGCTCTGCATCATCTGGCTCCACCCCCTTCTTCCCACCTGGAGCAGAAAGACCACAGGTCAACACACACACACAAATATACACACAGACACACACAAATACACTCACACACAGGAGCAAAGTGCCCAGGTGATCACAGCTGTATCAAGGCTGACTGGGTGAACATTACAGAGGTCTGGAAGGGATCCTAAACTGCTTTGGAATTGGACAGTTTTTTTTCTCCTCTTAGTGCCCGCTCTTCTTCTGTGATTGGTCAGTGTGACAGGTATGTGAGTGATGTCATAATAGCGCAGGGACATGACAAAGAAGGGGGTGTGGCTAGAGATGCAGAAAAACAAACTAGTTCTGTGTAAGTTGCTAATACCAAGTTACGACCAATACCCTGACCTCTGACCCTTTGGCCCTGGTGAAGGTCAAAGTAGAGTGAAACCTCCCTACTGTAGCTTGACCTCCATGCAGAAAGGTAGGAGGTCAGGGGCGGGAGGTCAGGGGCGGGAGGTCAGGGGCGGGAGGTCAGGGGCGGGAGGTCAGGTGCGGGAGGTCAGGGGCGGGAGGTCAGGTGTGGGAGGTCAGGTGCGGGAGGTCAGGGGCGGGAGGTCAGGTGCGGGAGGTCAGGGGCGGGAGGTCAGGGGCGGGAGGTCAGGTGCGGGAGGTCAGGCGCGGGAGGTCAGGGGCGGGAGGTCAGGTGCGGGAGGTCAGGGGCGGGAGGTCAGGGGCGGGAGGTCAGGTGTGGGAGGTCAGGTGCGGGAGGTCAGGTGTGGGAGGTCAGGTGCGGGAGGTCAGGGGCGGGAGGTCAGGTGCGGGAGGTCAGGGGCGGGAGGTCAGGGGCGGGAGGTCAGGGGCGGGAGGTCAGGGGCGGGAGGTCAGGGGCGGGAGGTCAGGTGCGGGAGGTCAGGGGCGGGAGGTCAGGGGCGGGAGGTCAGGCGCGGGAGGTCAGGCGCGGGAGGTCAGGGGCGGGAGGTCAGGGGCGGGAGGTCAGGTGTGGGAGGTCAGGGGCGGGAGGTCAGGGGCGGGAGGTCAGGGGCGGGAGGTCAGGTGCGGGAGGTCAGGGGCGGGAGGTCAGGGGCGGGAGGTCAGGGGCGGGAGGTCAGGGGCGGGAGGTCAGGTGCGGGAGGTCAGGCGCGGGAGGTCAGGGGCGGGAGGTCAGGGGCGGGAGGTCAGGCGCGGGAGGTCAGGGGCGGGAGGTCAGGGGCGGGAGGTCAGGCGCGGGAGGTCAGGCGCGGGAGGTCAGGCGCGGGAGGTCAGGTGCGGGAGGTCAGGCGCGGGAGGTCAGGGGCGGGAGGTCAGGGGCGGGAGGTCAGGTGCGGGAGGTCAGGCGCGGGAGGTCAGGCGCGGGAGGTCAGGCGCGGGAGGTCAGGCGCGGGAGGTCAGGCGCGGGAGGTCAGGGGCGGGAGGTCAGGTGCGGGAGGTCAGGGGCGGGAGGTCAGGTGCGGGAGGTCAGGCGCGGGAGGTCAGGGGCGGGAGGTCAGGCGCGGGAGGTCAGGGGCGGGAGGTCAGGGGCGGGAGGTCAGGTGCGGGAGGTCAGGGGCGGGAGGTCAGGGGCGGGAGGTCAGGCGCGGGAGGTCAGGGGCGGGAGGTCAGGGGCGGGAGGTCAGGGGCAGGAGGTCAGGGGCGGGAGGTCAGGCGCGGGAGGTCAGGCGCGGGAGGTCAGGCGCGGGAGGTCAGGGGCGGGAGGTCAGGTGTGGGAGGTCAGGGGCGGGAGGTCAGGGGCGGGAGGTCAGGGGCGGGAGGTCAGGTGCGGGAGGTCAGGTGCGGGAGGTCAGGGGCGGGAGGTCAGGGGCGGGAGGTCAGGGGCGGGAGGTCAGGGGCGGGAGGTCAGGGGCGGGAGGTCAGGTGCGGGAGGTCAGGCGCGGGAGGTCAGGCGCGGGAGGTCAGGCGCGGGAGGTCAGGCGCGGGAGGTCAGGGGCGGGAGGTCAGGGGCGGGAGGTCAGGTGCGGGAGGTCAGGGGCAGGAGGTCAGGCGCGGGAGGTCAGGGGCGGGAGGTCAGGGGCGGGAGGTCAGGTGCGGGAGGTCAGGGGCGGGAGGTCAGGGGCGGGAGGTCAGGTGCGGGAGGTCAGGCGCGGGAGGTCAGGGGCGGGAGGTCAGGCGCGGGAGGTCAGGGGCGGGAGGTCAGGGGCGGGAGGTCAGGTGCGGGAGGTCAGGGGCGGGAGGTCAGGGGCGGGAGGTCAGGCGCGGGAGGTCAGGGGCGGGAGGTCAGGTGCGGGAGGTCAGGTGCGGGAGGTCAGGGGCGGGAGGTCAGGTGCGGAAGGTCAGGCGCGGGAGGTCAGGCGCGGGAGGTCAGGGGCGGGAGGTCAGGGGCGGGAGGTCAGGCGCGGGAGGTCAGGGGCGGGAGGTCAGGGGCGGGAGGTCAGGGGCGGGAGGTCAGGGGCGGGAGGTCAGGCGCGGGAGGTCAGGGGCGGGAGGTCAGGTGCGGGAGGTCAGGCGCGGGAGGTCAGGCGCGGGAGGTCAGGGGCGGGAGGTCAGGTGCGGGAGGTCAGGCGCGGGAGGTCAGGCGCGGGAGGTCAGGGGCAGGAGGTCAGGCGCGGGAGGTCAGGGGCGGGAGGTCAGGGGCGGGAGGTCAGGGGCGGGAGGTCAGGGGCGGGAGGTCAGGTGCGGGAGGTCAGGGGCAGGAGGTCAGGCGCGGGAGGTCAGGGGCAGGAGGTCAGGCGCGGGAGGTCAGGGGCGGGAGGTCAGGGGCGGGAGGTCAGGTGCGGGAGGTCAGGGGCGGGAGGTCAGGGGCGGGAGGTCAGGCGCGGGAGGTCAGGCGCGGGAGGTCAGGCGCGGGAGGTCAGGGGCGGGAGGTCAGGGGCGGGAGGTCAGGGGCGGGAGGTCAGGGGCAGGAGGTCAGGCGCGGGAGGTCAGGGGCGGGAGGTCAGGCGCGGGAGGTCAGGGGCGGGAGGTCAGGGGCGGGAGGTCAGGGGCAGGAGGTCAGGCGCGGGAGGTCAGGGGCGGGAGGTCAGGGGCGGGAGGTCAGGGGCGGGAGGTCAGGGGCGGGAGGTCAGGGGCGGGAGGTCAGGGGCGGGAGGTCAGGGGCGGGAGGTCAGGCGCGGGAGGTCAGGGGCGGGAGGTCAGGGGCGGGAGGTCAGGGGCGGGAGGTCAGGTGCGGGAGGTCAGGGGCGGGAGGTCAGGGGCGGGAGGTCAGGTGCGGGAGGTCAGGGGCGGGAGGTCAGGGGCGGGAGGTCAGGGGCGGGAGGTCAGGGGCGGGAGGTCAGGGGCGGGAGGTCAGGGGCGGGAGGTCAGGGGCGGGAGGTCAGGGGCGGGAGGTCAGGGGCGGGAGGTCAGGGGCGGGAGGTCAGGGGCGGGAGGTCAGGGGCGGGAGGTCAGGTGCGGGAGGTCAGGGGCGGGAGGTCAGGTGCGGGAGGTCAGGGGCGGGAGGTCAGGGGCGGGATTTCCAGAACAGTCTTAGAGGAGAGCAGAGGAGACACGTACTTGAACGAGCGCGAGGAGCAGTGTGAAATAGATCTGCAAAATAAAAACAATAGAAATAAACAACTGAAAACAAGCGTTAAAGCAAAAAGGATGAACAGTTATGACATCACACTCCATCTCACCCAATCAGGGGCACGGGTCTAAGTATCAGTTCGTTGAGCATTTTCATTGGTTAACACGTGAGAGTGATTATGATTGGATGATTGAGAGCATACACTGATCGCAGCAGCCAGTCAGCAGACAGATTGTTAGGCTACTGCCGAGTTACAGGAAGGTTAGGATCTGGGTTGATTAATGTGTCCTGGCACACAGCAGAAGCTGACCCTACATGGTTCTACACCCAGAACAAAGCAAACGCTCACCGTATTTGACAGAACATGGGCTGGTGGCTTCCCACAGGTATTTTAATTGCAGCTTCATGATGAAGAATCATTATTATAACTCGACCCATTTAATAGATGAATATACCCCCCACACACACACACACAAACAAACACACACACAACCAAATGAATTGTGACACGTGCTATACACAAGGTAATGCTGGAGGGCTAGTTAAACAGCCTTCAACAGCTTTCACTACAGAAGGGTGCGCAGGGCGCTCCCAAACTGCCACGCCCAGCTATACAGGACCACTCATCCAGGCTGACAGGCAGACAGACGAGCAGAAAGCCAAACTGCCACTTCACATCCCAAGGTACTTAAATCTGGTTGCCATGGTGATATCAAGGGGCTTGAACTCTAACTATTCAAGTATCAGACATGACACTACAACCTTCTCTGTCTGTCTGTCTGTCTGTCTTTCTGTCTTTCTCTCTCTCCCCCTCCCCCTCTTAACTCTCTCTCTCCACCACATACTCTCCCTCCCTCTAGCTCCCTGACTGACAGTGTCACTGAAGTACAGGTCTGTGTGCAAGGGTGGAGTTCTGATGGTGAGGACGGAGGGGAGTGAGGAGGTGAGCGAGGAGGACAGAGGAGGAGGAGAGAGTAGGGGAGAGAGGAGGGAGGAGGGGAGCGAGGAGGTGAGAGAGGAGGACAGAGGAGGAGGAGGGGAGAGAGTAGGGGAGAGAGGAGGGAAGCGAGGAGGTGAGAGAGGAGGACAGAGGAGGAGGAGGGGGAGAGAGAGGAGGGGAAAGAGGAGGGAGGAGGGGAGCGAGGAGGTGAGAGAGGAGGACAGAGGAGGAGGAGGAGAGAGAGGAGGGGAAAGAGGAGGGGAGGGGAGCGAGGAGGGAAGAGAAGAGGAGGAGGGAGAGAAGAAATGGAGAGAGGAGGAAGAGACAGAGGGAGGGCGGGACAAAGGGGCTGGGATGGAGCAGTCTTGGTATTTTCTCAGGAAAGGAGTTTCCATATTATGAGATCCTGACACACAACTCACCTCCCCCCTCCACCGCCCCCTCCACCCTCCACCCCCCCCCCCCCCCCCTGCCCAGCAGCATGATGGACAGACACTGACAGGTCACCAGATGGAAAGAAGCTACAGAGGAGGACATGAGAGAGGGACGTATGGCTAGTAGAGAGGGAGTTCAGTCTAGGCCCGCGGTGGAGCTGCAGATCTTTCATACTGCGTCTGGACTGTTAAAGAGGCCTGTCACCATAGGGACTAGGTTTACACATGCTCACTTATGGCCTTGAATACGCACCACAAAGTGTGTGTGTGTGTGTGTGTGTGTGCGTGCGCGTGAAAGCAAGCAAGAGAAAAATCAGTAGCATATGAACTACAACAAATCAATAGAGAAATGGAGTGAAAAAAGAGCCAAGTTTCAGAAAGGAAGAGAGAGAGCGAGAGAGAGGAGAGAGAGAGGAGCGTGAGCGAGTGAGAATAAAGGCAAACAGGGAGGATGAGAGGAGAGACAAAGAGATGGGAAAGGAAAACATTTGAAAGAGGTGGAGGCGAGGAGGAAACGAGGGGTTAAGGAGGAGAGAGAGGGAGGAAGGAGAGAGGGAGGGAGGAAGGAGAGAGAGAGGGAGGGAGGAAGGAGAGAGAGAGGGAGGAAGGAGAGAGGGAGGAAGGAAGGAGAGAGGGAGGGAGGAAGGAGAGAGAGAGGGAGGGAGGAAGGAGAGAGAGAGGGAGGGAGGAGAGAGAGAGGGAGGAAGGAGAGAGGGAGGGAGGAAGGAGAGAGAGAGGGAGGGAGAAAGGAGAGAGAGAGGGAGGGAGGAAGGAGAGAGAGAGGGAGGAAAATGATAGATGAGGTAGACAGAGACGTGAACAAAGACTGCAGCAGAAACACACATGGTCAGACAGTCCGGAACTACCCAGCATGCTTTGCTACAGACGCAAAACAATGATCATTCATATTCCCCTCTCCTCTGGATGCTAACCAGCGTAACACACACCTCCCTCCCTCCCTCCCTCCCTAGCCTGGCTGTTGTAAATCCCAATCTCAGTGTCTGGCTGTCTGAGACAGCAAATCTACTACTGCTGCTAGAACAACACACACACACACACACACAGCAGGCTGACACACACCAACCCACAGCTGCCCGCAAGGGGCAACTATTGTCACATAACCAGTAGAACATCTGACTTTCACATTCCTCCCCTCATTATTTCTCTCTTCCCATTTCATCCAGTCCCTCTCATCCCTTCATCATGCTCCCTCCCTCTCTTTCTTTTATCCCTCCCTTCCCTTACCCTCTTGTCCTCTCTCTCCCCTCCTCCCTATCCCTCATTCCCGTCTCCCTCTCCTCTCTCCATCCCCCAGCCAGAAGTAGGGCAGCCAGCATGATGTGTGTGTGTGTTTGTACGAGTGTGTGTTTGTGAGTGAGTGTGTTTGTGTGAGTGTGTGTGTGAGGCTAGCTGCAGTGTTAGTGTTTCGTCAGAGAAGCAGGCTGTACCGAGTTTAAAACAATGTCGACAGAAAAGGCTTAAGACACACCAGGGAGAGAGAGAGAGCGAGAGAGAGAGAGAGCGAGAGAGAGAGAGCGAGACAGTGAGAGTGAGAGAGAGAGCGAGAGAGAGACAGTGAGAGTGAGAGAGAGAGAGGCAGTGAGAGTGAGAGACTGAGACAGACAGTGTGAGAGAGAGAAACAGAGAGTGAGAGAGAGAGAGAGTGAGAGAGTGAAAGAGTGAAAGAGAGAGTGAGAGACAGAGACAGACAGACCAGGAGAGAGCTCTCGTTAATCAACGCTGTACAACGCTGTCTCTCATCCACAGATGCCAGTCCAGATAGTAGGTATAGTACCAAGGTCCACCCAAGTATCTTAACAGGCGTGTTTATGGCGTGATTTACAGCTAGGGACCGATCCTTTAGCTGACCCAGTACTGACACATCACACACCATGGGAACAGTGCACTACAACACACACAGCTACACACCTACTTCCTTAAAAATGATTCACAACATCAACCATCAATCAATTGAATCATCCTGCCAATTTGTCACTTCTGATTGAATTCCCATGCAAACCAACTAGCCAGTCAGCCAGCCAGCCAGCCAGTCACTTACTGATTTTGTCTTCTGGTCGGGAAAAAGGAAAACAGCATAGCTGGCCCATGGTTGCAGCTTCCTTATATCTCCTCTTTCTACTCCCTCGTTCTCCTGTTCCTGTCGTGAGCTATCTCTTCGTGTCGCTCCCTCTCTCTCTCTCTCTCTCTCTCTCTCTCTCTCTCTCTCTCTTCGTGTCGCTCCCTCTCTCTCTCTCTCTGTCGCTCCCTCTCTCTCTGTGTCGCTCCCTCTCTCTCTGTGCTGCTCAGAGCGGTCGTCTCCAGCCGGCTCTCAGCACCAGATGAACACACCACCCAGGACTGAGCTCTGCTCCCACACAGGAGGGAGGGAGGGGGTGTGGGTGGAGAGAGAGAGAGAGAGAGAGAGAGAGAGAGAGGGGGGGGGGGGGTGGTGGAGGGGGGAGATCAAGCCCCGCCTCTCTCTCGCTGCCTTGTATAATTGCTTTGGAATGGCCAGCAGGCAGCTTGCTCTGTGTGTGTGTGTGTGTGTGTGTGTGTGTGTGTGTGTGTGTGTGTGTGTGTGTGTGTGCGCGCGCGCGTCTCCGAGTGTGTGTGATGGGTGCCTGCAACTGTGCAGTGAATGGTTTTATATTGCTACTACTGTGTGTGTGTGTGTGTGTGTGTGTGTGTGTGTGTGTGTGTGTGTGTGTGTGTGTGCAGGGTAGGGAATCTGTGACACCTCTGTGGAGAATCCTTAACGTCTGCTGTTCTCTCCTCCTGCCCTCCCTCCTTCCTCTTCCCTCCATCCTCCTCTCCTTTCGCCTCTCTCTCTCCTCCACCTCTTGTTCTGAGACACAAGCTTTAATGATGATCGTGCTGTACTCCATCACACAGCAGCGGTAACACATGCAAACAAAGGGACACTAAACCACTGAAGCACAGGACTAAGATGGATTGACACACTTCCACTGAGCCTGTTCTAACACTGAACCCATCAAGACTCTGACCTAGTACCAACACTAGACGCTCACTAGTCCTTCACTAAACCTAAAATAGCTCATTCTAGCCTCGTCACCCTACGATCCCTAATCCTATTCCAGCCATTAACCTGTACTAACCCAGAACAACCCAACTCTAAACCTAATGCTTTCAAATAGATATTGTTCATCTATATTACCTGGTCTAATAAATAATAGGATCTGTTTTCTGGTAGTTTAACTGTAATATAGTATAATTGTGAGTGTTTTACGAGGGATGAGGAGAAAGGGTGTTTACCAGTATAATGATTTACGGTGCGTAAAGCTCAGCTGTTATCATGTGTTTGGTTTCCTAGAGAATACCATGTCTGTATGAAGGTTATGGGACTGACATAACTAGGAGCTGGGAGCTGTCATCTGGTTGGCTGGCCAACATTCCACAGAGCTAGGAGCTGTCATTTGGTTGGCTGGCCAACATTCCCCAGAGCCAGGAGCTGCCATCTGGTTGGCTGGTTTAACATTCTAAGAATCCCAGCTCCTTTCCTCTCCTCCTTCTCGTTCTTCCTGCAGTTTCATCTTGCTTGTCCATGTGATGTCTGCCTGATGTCCAGTGACACAGCACTGCTCTATGACACACACCACACACACACAGACTCATTACATTTACATTTACTCATTTAGCAGACGCTTTTATCCAAAGGGACTTACAAGAGAGAGCTTTTACAAAGAGCATCAGTCATTGAGAATAGCAACGTGATAGACCCCGAACACAGTGGGTTTTTTAGATCGTGAATCATACATCATGAGAACCAATAAGTGCCAAGGGAAGAACTATAAATACATAACACAACGATTGTGAGCATAAAGCAAGAGATACAACAACAACACTGGCAAGTCACCATATGGGGACCAACAAATAGTTCTAAACAGCATTAGATTATGTGAAGTGCCATACTATTCCTCAGTGCCATTAAATTATCTAAATACACACATACACACACATAGGTGGACCATCTGTGTGGCTGGACTACAAGTCCTTGGATGCAACAGTAGCATCCATCACACAGCTGCTATTTATGTCTCTTTCTTTTTCTCGCTCTCTCTCTCTCTCTCTCTCTCTGTCTCTCTGTCTCTGTCTGTCTGTCTGTCTCTGTCTTTTCTCACACACACACACACACACACACACACACACACACACGCCCTATTGTGGTAAAACGAAGCCATTTGAAGCACATCAATAGCTATTGAGTGTAATTACAGGTTTCATCAACATAGCACAGGCTGCTGCCACAGAACACACAGCCAACACATCTGATCACATGAAGATGGGGGTTTATACTGGAGACTAGAGCTATAGGATAGAACTGAACTGGAGACTAGAGCTGTACTAGAGGATAGAACTATACTGTAGACTAGAAGATGTGTTTGTACCTGAGGCTGTTGATACATTAGAGGAGCTGTTTGTATAAGTGTGGCACTGGCAGTCGATCTTAACTCCATATGCCTTGCCCACTCTCAAGGTGTTTTTAAAGGTCAAGGTCAACTCAGCACAATGCCATAAAATCTTGTCATGAGGAAGGTCCACAGTCCCACACAGATAAGCAGCTGTAAGCAGAAGATAATGCTGGCTAGCATTTAGCTCTCCTCCTGCTAGCTAGCTCGCCTCACACAGATGACACACCAGGGACATTTCTAGGATTGAAAGAAAGGGGGGCTTAGCCCCTATGGATGTGTAACATGCACATTTTTGTGGACTCACTGGGGGCTGCGGATATCCATTGTTTCAGACTGTTCATAGATTGGTTCAATCAGAAAGAGTGTGATTTGTACGAAAACATACAAACCAGAAACGCACTCACATATGTAGCATGTTAGAAATTACTTGTCCATGTGTAAAACAATAGTTAAAAAAAACTACAACAAAAAAACAATAATTATTTGGGGGGGCTGAAGAACATTTTAGGGGCTAACGACGCCCCCGTGGCACACTATGACATGGACAGTACCCACCGCTCTGGTAAACTACTTCTATGACATCCTCCAACAGCGCAACACACTGGTAAACTACCTCTCTATGAAATCATCAAACTGCAACACACTGGTAAACTACTTCTATGACATCATCAAACTGCAACACACTGGTAAACTACCTCTCTATGAAATCATCAAACTGCAACACACTGGTAAACTACTTCTATGACATCATCAAACTGCAACACACTGGTAAACTACTTCTATGACATCCTCCAACAGCGCAACACACTGGTGAACTACTTCTATGACATCATCAAACTGCAACACACTGGTAAACTACCTCTCTATGAAATCATCAAACTGCAACACACTGGTAAACTACTTCTATGACATCATCAAACTGCAACACACTGGTAAACTACTTCTATGACATCCTCCAACAGCAACACACTGGTAAACTACCTCTCTATGAAATCATCAAACTGCAACACACTGGTAAACTACTTCTATGACATCATCAAACTGCAACACACTGGTAAACTACTTCTATGACATCCTCCAACAGCAACACACTGGTAAACTACTTCTATGACATTATCAAACTGCAACACACTGGTAAACTACCCCCATGACATCATCAAACTGCAACACACTGGTAAACTACTTCTATGACATCATCAAACTGCAACACACTGGTAAACTACTTCTATGACATCATCAAACTGCAACACACTGGTAAACTACTTCTATGACATCATCAAACTGCAACACACTGGTAAACTACTTCTATGACATCATCAAACTGCAACACACTGGTAAACTACTTCTATGACATAATCAAACTGCAACACACTGGTAAACTACTTCTATGACATAATCAAACTGCAACACACTGGTAAACTACTTCTATGACATCATCAAACTGCAACACACTGGTAAACTACTTCTATGACATTATCAAACTGCAACACACTGGTAAACTACCCCCATGACATCATCAAACTGCAACACACTGGTAAACTACTTCTATGACATCATCAAACTGCAACACACTGGTAAACTACTTCTATGACATCATCAAACTGCAACACACTGGTAAACTACTTCTATGACATCATCAAACTGCAACACACTGGTAAACTACTTCTATGACATAATCAAACTGCAACACACTGGTAAACTACTTCTATGACATCCTCCAACAGCAACACACTGGTAAACTACTTCTATGACATTATCAAACTGCAACACACTGGTAAACTACCCCCATGACATCATCAAACTGCAACACACTGGTAAACTACTTCTATGACATCATCAAACTGCAACACACTGGTAAACTACTTCTATGACATCATCAAACTGCAACACACTGGTAAACTACTTCTATGACATCATCAAACTGCAACACACTGGTAAACTACTTCTATGACATCATCAAACTGCAACACACTGGTAAACTACTTCTATGACATCATCAAACTGCAACACACTGGTAAACTACTTCTATGACATCATCAAACTGCAACACACTGGTAAACTACTTCTATGACATCATCAAACTGCAACACACTGGTAAACTACTTCTATGACATCATCAAACTGCAACACACTGGTAAACTACCTCTCTATGAAATCATCAAACTGCAACACACTGGTAAACTACTTCTATGACATCATCAAACTGCAACACACTGGTAAACTACTTCTATGACATCATCAAACTGCAACACACTGGTAAACTACTTCTATGACATCCTCCAACAGCAACACACTGGTAAACTACTTCTATGACATAATCAAACTGCAACACACTGGTAAACTACTTCTATGACATCATCAAACTGCAACACACTGGTAAACTACTTCTATGACATTATCAAACTGCAACACACTGGTAAACTACCCCCATGACATCATCAAACTGCAACACACTGGTAAACTACTTCTATGACATCATCAAACTGCAACACACTGGTAAACTACTTCCATGACATCATCAAACTGCAACACACTGGTAAACTACTTCTATGACATCATCCAACTGCAACACACTGGTAAACTACTTCTATGACATCATCAAACTGCAACACACTGGTAAACTACTTCCATGACATCATCAAACTGCAACACACTGGTAAACTACCCCCATGACATCATCAAACTGCAACACACTGGTAAACTACTTCTATGACATCATCAAACTGCAACACACTGGTAAACTACTTCCATGACATCATCAAACTGCAACACACTGGTAAACTACTTCTATGACATCATCCAACTGCAACACACTGGTAAACTACTTCTATGACATCATCAAACTGCAACACACTGGTAAACTACTTCTATGACATCCTCCAACAGCAACACACTGGTAAACTACCCCCATGACATCATCAAACTGCAACACACTGGTAAACTACTTCTATGACATCATCAAACTGCAACACACTGGTAAACTACTTCTATGACATCATCAAACTGCAACACACTGGTAAACTACTTCTATGACATCATCAAACTGCAACACACTGGTAAACTACTTCTATGACATCATCAAACTGCAACACACTGGTAAACTACTTCTATGACATCATCAAACTGCAACACACTGGTAAACTACTTCTATGACATCATCAAACTGCAACACACTGGTAAACTACTTCTATGACATCATCAAACTGCAACACACTGGTAAACTACTTCTATGACATCATCAAACTGCAACACACTGGTAAACTACCTCTCTATGAAATCATCAAACTGCAACACACTGGTAAACTACTTCTATGACATCATCAAACTGCAACACACTGGTAAACTACTTCTATGACATCATCAAACTGCAACACACTGGTAAACTACTTCTATGACATCCTCCAACAGCAACACACTGGTAAACTACTTCTATGACATTATCAAACTGCAACACACTGGTAAACTACCCCCATGACATCATCAAACTGCAACACACTGGTAAACTACTTCTATGACATCATCAAACTGCAACACACTGGTAAACTACTTCTATGACATCATCAAACTGCAACACACTGGTAAACTACTTCTATGACATCATCAAACTGCAACACACTGGTAAACTACTTCTATGACATCATCAAACTGCAACACACTGGTAAACTACTTCTATGACATCAAACCGCAACACACTGGTAAAATGCCCCTCTATGACACCATCAGAATGCATCAGGGTGGGCTGCTGTTGATCTGGGTCACAGGCCACAGTGTCAGACGCATGAGAGGGCAGCACACCTCTTCCACCGCATGAACAGCCACAGCATGTGCTGCTGCTGCAGGCAGGGAAGACAGGAGAGGGGGAGCTCCTATCTTTAGAACGCACAAGCAGATAGCCAACAGCACACACACACCTACGTACATCTACTGCAAACAACTCAGAGAGAGAGAGAGAGGGGGGAGAGCTGGGGGGAGAGCTGGGGAGAGAGGGAGGAGAACCATCATTTCAGATGAACCACAGCCTATTCTACACGTTTCTCTATTCCTGCCCCTCCTATCTTTTGTCTGTCTCACTCTCTCCTTTCTTTAGGGTAGCGAGTTTGAGTTAGGGTTGGTTAAGGTAAACCCCCTGTGGTCTAGTGCTTCACTAATGTAGCGCCTGCATCGAAACACAGAGAGAGAAGAGAGAGACAGACAGAAAAGGGGGGAAGGGGGAGATAGAGAAAACCGTTTCTCTGACCTACATCTTGGTAGCCTGTTCATTGTGTGTGTGTGTGTCGTCTCTGCACAGTAACTCTCTGTGTATGCTGTTCTTCTATCAGCCCTCAGTCAAATGGGCTACAAGCAGACTCTCTCTCTCTCTCTGTTTCTCTCTATTGCTCTGTCTCTCTGTCTGTCGTTCTCTCTCTCTCACCCTCTCTGTCTGTCTGTCTCTCTCTCACCCTCTCTGTCTGTCTGTCTCTCTCTCACCCTCTTGTTCTAGTTCCCCTTGTTAAGACTGTTTTATGACATCACAGTGGTGATCCCAGGTCAGGATCTTCTGTGTAAAGGGAGATGTAGAGATCACATGATCCAGGCGGATCCCATCTGTCAGCTGATCCCATCTGATGTCACAGCAGTAAATTACAGCCTTCAAATCACAGCTGGATTACCCAGCAATCAGCATTGTGGCCAGAAGGGAAACCCAGATTAACACAATGTTAGATTACTGTTGGTTCTCTGTTTCTCTCGCTCTCTCATGCACACACACACACACACAAAACCTGGGTGTCACATGGAACCACATAAAGAACTTCAGATCAGTTTAGAGTGTGTGTGTGTGTGTGTGTGTGTGTGTTTGTCAGCCTCCTGAGAATAGCCAGTATTATTATCCAGCAGGTGACAGCATGACAAGGTCAGGCAAGGAGGAGAGGGGAGGAGAGGAGGAGGGAGAGGAGAGGAGGAGGGGAAGAGGGAGAGGAGGAGGAGGGAGAGAGGAGAGGAGAGGAGGGGAAGGCGGAAGAGGGAACGAAGAGGCATGGAAGGAGAAAACAGGAATAGAGGATGGCTAGATAAAGAAAAAAAAGATGAAAAAGGAAGACATGATGAATAGGTCAAAAGAGAGGGAAGGAAATGAGGGGGGAGGAGAGGAGGGGGGGGGAGGAAGGCTGAGAGGAGGAGAGGAGGGGACACTCCTCAGCAGGAGATCGATAACGGTCATCTTTATTTAGGAGAAGCAGCAGGACTTTCACATGAATCCATGTTCAGACTGCACGGCTGCATTATTTACCAGCAAAATGATTTGTGAATTCTGTAATACAATCAGAGCCCAGTATGCTGACACATAGACACTTGTCGCCACACATGACCGCACACACACACAGACACACACACGCACGCACGCACGCACACACACACACGCACACGCGCACATGCACACACACACACACACACACACACACACACACACACACACACACACACAAGGACCTTCCTGCAGACCAATCAGGGAAGCATGTGTGGACAGTGTCCATTTGTGTTTGACTGTTCTGACAATATGTGTGTGTGTGTGTGTGTGTTATGGCAGTGTGTGTGTTATGGCAGTGTGTCTGTGTGTGTCATGGCATTGTGTCCGTGTGTGTCATGGCAGTGTGTGTGTGTGTGTGTGTGTGTCATGGCAGTGTGTGTGTGTCATGGCAGTGTGTGTGTGTGTGTGTGTGTGTCATGGCAGTGTATTAGATTAGATTAGATTAAACTTTATTGTCATTACACAGGTACAAGTACAGGGTAACGAAATACAGTTAGCATCCAACCAGAAGTGCAAAACAGTTAGTCCAAAGAATAATAAATATGGGTATACTCAGAATATACATAGTATGAACAGTATAATCAGAATATACCTACAGATATACATGAAGGTATGGTGCGTGTCATGGCAGTGTGTGTGTTAGGACATTATGTGTCAGTATGTGCATGGGTGATTCAGATCTTGTCTAATCATGCCTGCAGAAAGCCATGAGGTTCCCATCCACATCCCAGCATCCTGGCCAACACACGCAGCATCCACACACAGCATCCACACACAGCATCCACACACAGCATCCACACACAGCATGTGATGGTGCTTTAGACAAGCTCAGACCAGACTAACAGCCTGTATCAGATATAGGCTGTCCTACTGTGGAGGCTGCTGGCTGCAATGCTCTTCAGCTATAACAACAAGTCTGCTCAAATGAGGCATCTGCTAACATTACAACATGCAATATTTGCTGTGAAGCATCTGCTGAACCTGTCTGCAGTTCCACACTCTGCCACCAGAGGTCTCTGTTACCAGTGACCTAGGGAAAACAAAAGAGGCCATAGCACCCTCTGCTGGCCAAATAGGAACATGATTCTAAATGTGATACAACCACCCCCAAGGCAGCTTCACATAATGTATGTAAATAAAGAGCTGCCTGATAAACAAGGTTTAGTATTCAGAGAAGAGAGGGATATAGATACAGAGGGTGAGGCTGAACCAGAGAGAGACAGAAGGTGAGGCTGAACCAGAGAGAGACAGAGGGTGAGGCTGAATCAGAGAGAGAGACAGAGGGTGAGGCTGAACCAGAGAGAGACAGAGGGTGAGGCTGAATCAGAGAGAGACAGAGGGTGAGGCTGAATCAGAGAGAGAGAGACAGAGGGTGAGGCTGATCCAGAGAGAGACAGAGGACGAGGCTGAATCAGAGAGAGAGAAAGAGGGTGAGGCTGAATCAGAGAGAGACAGAGGGTGAGGCTGAACCAGAGAGAGACAGAGGGTGAGGCTGAATCAGAGAGAGACAGAGGGTGAGGCTAAACCAGAGAGAGAGAGACAGAGGGTGAGGTTGATACAGAGAGAGACAGAGGGTGAGGCTGATCCAGAGAGAGGCAGAGGGAGAGGCTGAACCAGAGAGAGACAGAGGGTGAGGCTGATCCAGAGAGAGACAGAGGGTGAGGCTGAACCAGAGAGAGACAGAGGGTGAGGCTGAATCAGAGAGAGACAGAGGGTGAGGCTGATCCAGAGAGAGACAGAGGGTGAGGCTGAACCAGAGAGAGACAGAGGGTGAGGCTGAACCAGAGAGAGACAGAGGGTGAGGCTGAACCAGAGAGAGACAGAGGGTGAGGCTGAACCAGAGAGAGACAGAGGGTGAGGCTGAACCAGAGGGAGACAGAGGGTGAGGCTGAACCAGAGAGAGACAGAGGGTGAGGCTGAACCAGAGAGAGACAGAGGGTGAGGCTGATCCAGAGAGAGACAGAGGGTGAAGCTGAACCAGAGAGAGACAGAGGGTGAGGCTGATCCAGAGAGAGACAGAGGGTGAGGCTGATCCAGAGAGAGAGACAGAGGGTGAGGTTGATATAGAGAGAGACAGAGGGTGAGGCTGATCCAGAGAGAGGCAGAGGGAGAGGCTGAACCAGAGAGAGACAGAGGGTGAGGCTGAACCAGAGAGAGACAGAGGGTGAGGCTGAACCAGAGAGAGACAGAGGGTGAGGCTGATCCAGAGAGAGACAGAGGGTGAAGCTGAACCAGAGAGAGACAGAGGGTGAGGCTGATCCAGAGAGAGACAGAGTGTGAAGCTGAACCAGAGAGAGAGACAGAGGGTGAGGCTGAACCAGAGAGAGACAGAGGGTGAAGCTGAACCAGAGAGAGAGACAGAGGGTGAAGCTGAACCAGAGAGAGAGACAGAGGGTGAGGCTGATCCAGAGAGAGACAGAGGGTGAGGCTAAACCAGAGAGAGAGACAGAGGGTGAGGCTGAATCAGAGAGAGACAGAGGGTGAGACTGATCCAGAGAGAGGCAGAGGGAGAGGCTGAACCAGAGAGAGACAGAGGGTGAGGCTGATCCAGAGAGAGACCGAGGGTGAAGCTGAACCAGAGAGAGAGACAGAGGGTGAGGCTGAACCAGAGAGAGACTCACTGAAGTAGAGGGAGTCCTCTGTGTGGAAGTATCCATCGGGGGTCTTCTTCTTCAGCATGGAGCACAGGTCAAGCCGGACCACTCTCTCCTCTCCAAAACACTGCTGGGAGAAGCGTGAGTACAACTCTGGATCCAGCTTCTTAACGCCCTGCGCTCACACACACACACACACACACACGCACACACAGTAGGACGTGAGGATGCTCATGTTTGACCACAGATGTGAATCCAGCCTTCACACACACACACACACACACACACACACACACACACACACACACACACACACACACACACACACACACACAGAACAGCAAAGACGTGAGGACACTCATGTTTGACCTCAGATTTGGACTTCACAAAGACACACACACAATCACACACACACACTCTCTCTCTCACACACACACACACACACACACACTCTCTCTCTCTCACACACACACACACACACACACACACACACACACACACACACACACACACACACACACACACACACACACACACACACACACACACACACACACACACACACACACACACACACACACACACACACACACACACACAGTCTCCAGGGTCCTGGACATCTGGTAAGGACGATAACTACAGCAGGAAACAGGAACCATCTTCTGTCGTCAGAGAGCATATGAAACTGTCTTCCCCTCTGACCTTTCTCTCATTTCTCTGTCGCCATAGGAACATCAATCAAGGAGGATAGGAAACACACACAGGATGTCTTGAGTCAGTCAGACACTGTTTTCTGTCAGGGACCCAGGACAATAAACAACCAGAATAGATAGAGACACAGACAGGTTAACAGAGAGACAGACAGTTAAGCAAAGAGACAGATGATAACAGACAGGAAGGCAGACGCACCTGAGATCGTAGTTTCGGAGCTCTGGACAGCTTCATGAAGGTCAGGTGGGGTTTGAAGTCTCTGCTGTCTCCTGCAGACAAACCCTTCTGCTCAAACGCCTTCCTAGTCAAGTCTTCAGCCAATCACACACACACACAAACACACACACACACACACACAAGCGCTGTGGTCACAGTGAGCTATTCACAGAGCAACCCTATCCTGCTGTCAAACTGTCATCTAATCAATACAGAGATGAGGAAAGGAGAGAAGAGGAGGAGTGATAGAGGAAGAAGAGAGCCTTACTACCCACCAGCTAGCTGTGCCAGAGTGTGCGTGTGCCCTCCAGGGGCCAGCTCCACAAAGGCCACCTCGTTCCTGAAGGTTCCTATGCCAGAGAACGGCAGGACAAGGTCCCGCCCCCCCAGCAAACCCTCCAGCCCCGCCTCCACGTGGGCCAAGGCGGACGCCGCTCTGGCAGGAAACAGATAACCTTGTTAATCTGCTCTATACTGGCTTCCTGCCTCTCCTCACACGTGGACACGTAAGCCTCTTTTTTCATACACACACATAAGCCTATCCAACTCACACATACACAGAAATACACACACACACATACAAGCATCCCGCATCTCTCCCGCCCCCCTCCTTGTTGGCCAGTAGGGTTACCTGTTGCAGTGATAACACATCAGTAAAGCATAACAGGAAAAGAGAAAAGCCTTTTCTAATCACAGCCTGTCTGTCACCCTACATGACTCACTGTCAGTCTAACAACCAGTCACTCTGCCTTCCTGTCTGTCTGCCTGCCTGCCTGCCTGCCTGTCTGCCTGTCTGTCTGTCTGTCTGTCACCCTACCTGCCTCTTTGTCAGTCTAACAACCAGTCTGTCACTCTGCCTTCCTGTCTGTCTGCCTGTCTGTCTGTCTGTCTGTCACCCTACCTGCCTCTTTGTCAGTCTAACAACCAGTCTGTCACTCTGCCTTCCTGTCTGTCTGTCTGTCTGTCTGTCACCCTACCTGCCTCTTTGTCAGTCTAACAACCAGTCTGTCACTCTGCCTTCCTGTCTGTCTGTCGGTCTGTCAGTGGGAAACAACACCATGAAAGTCACTCACATGTCTACTTGTTCCTGATTGGCCAGGTGTGTGACTAGCAGCGTGAGGTGGAGAGTTCCTATTGGTATCATGATGCGTGCCAGCCTAGGGTCTTTCTCAAGCACCGCCTCCTGGACATCAGCTACACCCTCACTAATCTACAGGAGCACAACAAAGACAGCACTCAAAACCTGCTGATCCCAGTAAGCAGCACAGATGGTCATACTGTGAACCTGGCAACCCAGGGAAGAGAGAGAGCAGAGAGATCAGCAACATCCCTACTGTGACAAACCTGGCAACCACAAAGCTATATTTACCCAGCTAACCCTCTCAGAGAAGGTTGTCGATTAGGGATACCTTGCTGTTAGTGATGGGGATCGACACAAAATAGTTTGGCCTCAGAGTCTCCTTCTTCAGTCTCTTCTTCTCAGCATCTTCCTCACTTTCCACCCGGCCGCTTTCTCCTCTCCTCCTCTTCCTCTGCTTCTCCTCGGGGCTGCTGACTAAGGGGAGGGGGGGAGTGGAAGGTAAGCCAGGAGCTAGACATACACAGGCTAGACACAGTCAGGTGTTTGATCGTTAAGGGTGTCAGGCTAGTAATCAGGTTCGAACCCCAGCTGTGCCAACATAATGTTGTGTCCTTTGGCAAGGCACTTCTCCCTACTTGCCTCAGGGGGAATGTCCCTGTACTTGCTGCAAGTCGTTCTGGATAAGAGCGTCTGCTAAATGTAGACACCTATAAGAAGTATTCAGTTGTAGGATGCTAAGGGACACTCACATCCCAGATCTTTCCAGGAAGCAGCAGAGCTAAAGGGCAGCTCGGACATCACGCTGTCACATTCACATCCCTTCTGTCTTCGTCCCCAAGCCTTCTTGGCTCTACGATTGGTCCTCTTCACCTGGCCATCTGACCAATAAACAGAATGATACAACACAAGAAGCCTCTGGGTTTCTACTGGGGGTGTCTGTCTGTTCATTGGCTCTGCCCTGAGGGATTGTGTGTCTGTAGGTGTGGGTGTATGTGTGTGTTTATGTGTGAATGGGATTCAAGGACTAATCATGTTGTGTAAACTGAACATTCTTTTACAGCCATCGCCTCTCTCTCTCTCTCTCTCACACACACACACACGCGCGCATACACACACATTCTCTCTCTCTCTCCGTCTGACACACGTACACACACCCATTCTCTCTCACACGCAAACACATTCTCTCTCTCCCTCCCTCCCTCTCTTTCTTTTTATTTCTCTCTCTCTCTGTATCACAAGGTGCACATTCTCGTGCACACATTCTCTGCCTGCCTGCCTCCCTCCCTCCCTCTCTCTCTCTGTCTCTCTCTCTATCCCCCCTTCAGAATGTGCTTATGACCATAAGACCCCCTCAAGTCTTTACTTCACACTGGTCAAAGCAGCACCTTGTGATACAGTGTGTGTGTGGGCATGTGATAGTGTGTGTGTGTGTGTGTGTGTGTGGAGTGGTCCTATTATTCACCCATGATACAGACAGTTACCTCTGCGGAAACAGACCTTAGTCAAAGAGCGCTCTGTCTCAATCCTGCTCCTTCATGACTTAGTAGAACATTATTAAAAGTAGTGTAGTCGTGTCCAGTACTAGGTAGACGTAAATGAGCTATTAAGCTACTGTATTATGAAGTACACATGAACCAGTCTAAATGTCAAAGCCAAATGGTTTTATTTAAGTGAAGTAATAATTGATCTATTTTGATACAGAGTCTGACTGTAACGGGTTTGTAATAAGATATCTCTCACCTGTGCTGCTTGGCTCCTTGACTCCCCCTGCTGACCCTGACCCAGGGTCTACACCTCCTGAGGAGCTCCCCCCTGCCCCAGTGGCCGGAAGCATGTCGGTCATCTTGACCCGTGTCCCGGCGAACACAGACAGTCTGAAGGAGTTTGGTCGGGTGGTCGTGGTTGAGTTCCTCCTGTCCCGTCCTGTCCTGTCCTCAGCTCTCTCAGCTGTTCTCAGCGCGCAGATCCCTCTGACTGTTATGATGATGCGGTGACGTGGGAACATGTCAACCTGGAAGGGGATTACATCACATTAGGGAGAAGAGATAGCGCAGCATCAGGTGTCATTTCACTCCAAATAATCTGTAGGTCGAAGATTATTTGACAAACTAAAGCCCACCTGTTAAGAACAACACAACCATGAGCATTTTTTATCGCTGTCTTGTGCTTTATCTACTTGGAGTTTTGCCAATCGTTAAGTAACTTGCTAGTTGGCTGCTTTCTTCGTAACAAACCAGCAGGTTCCGCTCACTGAACATGCACTGATAATGCCTTTAATCAGATATATCATCCATGTTTTCATGTTAACTGAGAACATCAACAAACCAAACACACAAACACACTTCTAGCGGGTGGCAGTACTTTGTGCCAGGTTTTTATCCCCCTCTAGTAACACCATAATACAATTCTACGTCTTATAATTATGAGGGTTATTAAAGAACCTGGCAACTTTGATGTTACTGAGCGTAGCGTTCTAAAACTACGGACAGCGCGGAGGGTCTAAAAGCACAAAGAACATCTGACAGTTCATGTCACGACATTCTGGGGTATTTTGATCCAGCTTTGGGACGTTACTGGTACTGTGACTCGTCTTTTTTAACGGTTTCTATTCGTTTGTCCTGTTCGCATGTTTTATGAATCTAGTCATATCAAATATGTCACATGCATCTTAAAGGATGTGTGAACCACATGTTTTACTTTGATGACACATTCCAAAACCGGATCAATTCATGGCAGGTCTTGATTTCCTGTGGTTGACTCGTGTACTATGTGTACACTTTGGTACCTCACCAAAAGATCAATAATCAATCCCCCCCCCCGCCAAAAAAAAATATTAGCCTATTCATTTGTAATAAATACAGTTACTCTGGTTAGGCTCGTCTGCTCTATGATACCTTTTCATAGTCCGTTCACATTTACTGGAAGTGTTATGACATTACCTCAAGGGGGCGCTCTCAACATATTGTATGTGACCAGGAATATTATTCACACTATTTTACTGGAGAGCACAAATTGCCACACCTTTTAAGCCGACACTCACATTACAAATTCAAGGTGTGTGTGAGTCACGGGAGAAAATGGACAGGAACAGAGGATCCTGGGACTGTGTGCAAACAGTCTGCCTTTCAAGTGTAGATGTCCAACCCAGTGCCTCTGAGACAGAGTATTAGACTGACTATTCCCAGTGTCTCTAAAACAGGGATTATTAAATAAATTGGTTGTCATATTTGATGACTCAAGAAACTGAGTTCCTCATTATTAATAGCAACAGGCTGCAACAAACTACATACAAATTACATAGTCCAGCACCACACCTGTTAGTATTCTCTCTCTTACTCTCTCTCTCTCTCTCTCTCTCTCTCTCTCTCTCTCTCATCTCAGGTATCAGCAGTATTGTGTGTTGAACAAACAGCCCCAGCCCAAGGTGTGTGCCTTCATTGCGTGTGTTCTCAGTGTTCTTGCTGGTTCAGGTTACAGAGAACTTTGTGCAGTGTTGCGGGTGCAGTGGCTGGACCGGTTCCCTTTAAAATAATACTGTTATGTACAGTAGAATACCTGTGTTCACCTGTGTTCCTCCATCTCCATCATGCTACCTGGTCAGGTGAGTGAGAGAGGATGAACTACCTGAATACAGGTGGGCAGTCCAGGGCTGGGTGTACATGTAGTGTGTAATACAGCTATGATAGTACCTGTATAGTACCTGTGTAGTGTAGGGGAGTGTAGTACAGGTGGGGTAATACCTTTGTTGTACAGGTGAGGTAAACAATAGTAGTTGATTATGTTTGTGGATTAGTTAGAGATAGTTCCAACACACTAGAACGGTGTGACTCAGTTTAGTTCAGACTAAGGTGCATAAGTATTGACAACCATCTGATTTGACAGAGTTTAATCAACACCTTAAAACATGTCAACATTTTTTTTACATTAATAATGATCCAGAAACCATGAACAGATAATAAGGCTGATGTACTGATCAAGATTTCCATCAGCACATAACAGATCCTCGCTTGGTTGGAACAGGATGTATTCTCTGTGACCTGTAGCTGTCCAGTTTGGACACATATACAGGTCACCACTAGAGGATTTAGCATCCCAGGAATCACTGCAGGAATGCCCATGACAGCCTTCCCTTCCTCCTCCTCCCTTCCTTTTTCTCACTCCCTCTTTCTCCCTTTCTTGCTCTATCTCTCTCTTTCTCTTTCTCATCGTCTCTTTAACCTGATATCCCCCCTTCCTTACCTTTTTTCTCTTCTTCTTTTTGTCTGTCTTTCTCCCCTCACCCACCCACCCTCCTCCTCCTCTACCCCTCCCCCAGTCCCTAATCCCATGTTTTTAAAACCAGCCCTCCTTATTGGCTCCCGTCAGGTCTATTTAAAGGTATTGGGGCGTGCCTGACCACAACAACCAGTCCTGACCCAACAGTAACCCCCGCCCCAGTGTCCAGCCCAGCGTCCAGCCCAGCGTCCAGGCAGTACCGTGCTTGCTGATGCTTCGCGTTTGATGTGACTGTCCAGACAGATGGTGGATTGTGATAATTCTTGGTCTTAATCCGTTCGGGAGAAGCCTGTGTTCTGTGAACGTCCAGAGAGGAAGGAATAGAGTATCTGGGACTGACCTGCCTCAGAGGAGCCTGACCACCATCACAGCAGAGCAGGAACACACCTGTCTGACCGACCACCATCACTGCAGAGCAGGAACACACCTGTCTGTCTGACCGCCATCATTGCAGAGCTGGAACACACCTGTCCGTCTGACCGCCATCACAGCAGAGCAGGAACACACCTGACTGACCGACCACCATCACTGCAGAGCAGGAACACACCTGTCTGACCGACCGCCATCATTGCAGAGCAGGAACACACCTGTCTGTCTGACCGCCATCATTGCAGAGCAGGAACACACCTGTCTGACCGACCGCCATCATTGCAGAGCAGGAACACACCTGACTGACTGCCTTTTTTGGTGGCCTGTGCAGAGACCAGTGTAAGTGTAACCTGTATGGCTTATTTAGATTCCTGATGCTGTAGGTATTCTATTATGGTTAACCTGTCGCCTGTCGCCTGTAGCCTGTCAGAGTGAGAGTCATGGTGTTATAGATGTTTCTCTAACTCCTGTGTTCTGCTTCTCCTCTATGTCATGGACTGTCCTGATGGAACCTACCTGTCTCCTACACCTGGACCATGTCTCCACCACCTGAACTATGTCTCCTACACCTGGACCATGCCTCCTACACCTGTTTCCTACACCTTGACCATGTCTCCTACACCTGGACCATGTCACCTTCACCTGGACTATGTCTCCTACACCTGTACCATGTCTCCTATACCTGGACTATGTCTCCTTTACCTGGACCATGTCTCCTTCACTTGGACCATGTCTCCTATACCTGGACCATGTCTCCTTCACCTGGGCCATGTCTCCTTCACCTGGACCATGTCTCCTTCACTTGGACCATGTCTCCTTCACATCTGCTTCACACACCTGGATTTGGACATGCTCTGCTGGTGAGTTTCCTGTAGGAGCAGGTCCGCCCCTCTCTTTTTCTCACAGTATCCCACCCTCCTAAAACACAACACTGTGCTGGCTGCAGGGAGGTGGAATTATTAGTGGTTTGGGCAGTATTGTGGTGACAGGGTGCAGTATTCATCTAGTTATTATAAGACATTACCTTCTGTGTTACGATGTTTTATACACCCACACATGTTACGTGTGTGCGAGCTGTGTGTATCTGTGAGCTGTGCGTTTTAGTATGTTTGTGATAACTGGGTGTGTCAGCGAGCTGCGGATGTGTTTACTGAACTGTGCGTGTCCATGAACTTGGAGTTTGTGTGTCTGCGTGCTGTGTCTGTGTTTGTGTGAAAGAGCTGGATGTGATGTGTGAGATATAAGGCTGTTGTGTTGACATAATGATCCACATGATCACATGATACTATAATCCCTTAATGCTCTCCAACATGCTTCTGTTTACAACCATCCAATGAGTTCAATTACCATTTACAATGTGTGTGTGTGTCAAGGAGGTACACATTGTGTGTTGATGCATTATAATACTCTTATCGTATTAATTTAGTGTGCTTATGTTGGGTGTTTGTGTGTTTGTGTATGTGTGTGATTCTTGATCCCGTAAGTATATATTATATGTGGTCAACTTGAGCTTCACTGTTTTGCATAGTCATGCATAGTTTTACAATTACTGCCTCCTTGAGATACTTAGTAAAGCCTTTATTAAGTCTTTTGTGCATACAGTCATGGTTAAACCCATTCACTACTTACTGAGGGGAACAGGACGACAGTGCTGTCAAGTATTCTGTGATCATCCCTTCATATCAGTAAGGTCATTGCAGTCTTGAGCTTGGGGTCTGGAAACTGAATCTTTTAACCAGATATTAACCTACAGAGCAAACTGTGTTATTCAGCCCTTTGGAATATTATCTGCTTTGAAATGTTGTGGTTGAAACAGAATAGCACCACATGCAAGATATTTTAAAAGAAGGTCCGTAATGCTGTACCTAAGGCTATGAATACGCTTCCTTCTAGAGACCCACATGCTGCAGCTACTCATGACTGCCAGCAGTTGGCGCTAACACAACACATTTTCCCCCACCAGAGAACGTGTAGATGCAAACTACCAATGAGAAAGACCCGTCCAGTAACCAATCATATTGCTATTTCTTCGACGTTGGAAACGCAGCAGCCAATGAAAATGGAGAGAAGTTTTGGACCCGCCCCTAAAGTGGGCAGGTTCATGTGTGATTGACAGGCTCCCAGATAGATCAGGTCTGGGAATTTCAATTTGAGACCTGAGGGACATTCAGGTTAAGAGACACGGATTTTTTGGGGTCTGACCACGTCTAGAAACTTCCATTTCATCATCAAACGGATCTACCGCTGGTAAGATCATTTTGATAGACACACGATACAGTTCATTAGACTCTTAACTTGGTTATCTTGTAAACAAATCAGTGAATATTAAGGTAAATATGCCATTTTTTATGATATCTTGAATGTGTCTCGGTGTGAAAGGCACCGTTAGCTTGTCTGAGGTGATCCGTTAGCCGTGTTTAGCTGCTTCACACCTCCAGTCTCTTCAGCGAGGTTGTTGTTCGATTATATTTTTTGATTTTATGAGCCACATATGAATTTTAGGAGATGTTTTGTGTAAAGCTTTCGTAGAGATTTTGTCCCAGTCGCGGTGTTTTTTACTGCTTTAGATGACTTTAGGATGGAAACATCTGCAACATCTGCTAACGCCTTTAGCGGGAAGCACGCGCATCCAGTTAGACTACGTTACCGTGGTGATAGAAAAGTTAAAATAATGCATTATGTCGGATGTTATTCAGTAGTATTAGGACGTTTTAAAGTTTGTTTTTCCAATTACATGATGAGGTGATTTACTAAGGTGTGCGTTACAAACAACATGCGTCGTTATTTAGCAAAGAGGTAGTGTTAATGTGTGTTCAGTCAGCACGACAACCAAAGTAACACTCCAAGCTTTAAAGAATAGTGTAGTGTACATGATGTGTGTACATGATGTGTGTACACAATGTGTGTATATGATGTGTGTATATGATGTGTGCACACGATGTGTGCATATGATGTGTGTATATGATGTGTGTACATTATGTGTGCACACGATGTGTGTATATGATGTGTGCATGTGATGTGTGTACACGATGTGTGTACACGATGTGTGTACACGATGTGTGTACACGATGTGTGTACACGATGTGTGTACACGATGTGTGTACACGATGTGTGTACACGATGTGTGTACACGATGTGTGTACACGATGTGTGATGTGTGTATGCTGATGATGTGTGTATGCTGTCCTGTGTACAGCTCTCTGTTGAACAGCAGCTCGGTGCTGTGTGTGTGAGTGTGTGAGTGTGTATGTGCGTGCGCGTGAGCGTGTGTGTGTGTGTGTGTGTGTGTGTGTGTGTGGACTCCCTGGCGCCATCTTAACATCCCGTGTGTTCCTGCCTGGGATGCTGCTGCTGCTGCTGCTGCTGAACACATGAACTACATTAAGCACGTCAAGTCTCATTTCACATAGCTTTTGGGGGTTCAATTCCCGCGGAATCTGTTAATGATTCTAAAATATTTAGCCACCTGTTCACAGCCCTTGTGTGTGTGTGTGCTGGTGTGCATTTTTAGGACTTCAAACCAAATCCATAGTATCGTACCTTGTACTGGCAGATGGTTGATTCGTAGTCTGACCCGCAGGAGACAAGCTGGGCAGTAACCCTATATAGCATAACCACAGAGTCTGCACCCCCCTCCCTCCCCAAACCTAACCCATATTCCCTGTGTTTTTTTCATGCTATGTACTCAGGAGTGGTGTGTGTGGTCTGGAGGGGAGACGACGGCCATGTGTTTATATCACAGCTCTGCTCTCCCACTAAGTTAGACTGAACTGAGATCAGCCACACCAGAGAGATGGTCATAGGACCTCAGTGGAGAGGGGAGGTTTAGGCTGGGTCTGTACAAGCTGATCAGAATCAACATCTCCACTGGGAACATGGACTGTTACAGATGCAGTTTCATGATTTCTGTCATGCTCTGGGTTTTTATTCTGTGAAGCTGGCATGGATGAATCATACTGAGACAATGGCTGTCCCAGTCCAGACTTAGGTGTAATCTTCTTTGAGGCATGTGATGTCATCATGCTGAGACACAGTAGTGTGGAAGTGATGTCATCATGCTGAGACACAGGAGTGTGGAAGTGATATCATTATGCTGAGACACAGGAGTGCAGGGGACTGTTGCTGGATCATATAAAGGTAGATGAGGCAACATTCCTGGCCTGCTGTCCTCCCTACAAAGCAGGTGATTGTGATGAGAGGGGCTGTTATTACAGTTCAGTAGATCATGGATTAGAGTGTTTCGTTACAGAATTCAGAGGAATCAAGTTTTGGGCTGTGAAGGTAGAAGTACAGAGTGACTGGTTAGTTCCACTTTGGATAAAAGGTTGGTTAGACGCTTTGTATAAAAGCGTCTGCTAAATGAATAAATGTAGTTCCACACCTGGACTTCAGGCTGGAGTTCTTAGTTCAACACCTGGACTTAAGGCTGGAGTTCTTGGTTCCACACCTGGACGTCAGGCTGTAGATACGAGCAGAGTTCAGCCTATCAGACCCAGTCTTACTAAACTGAAACGGTCCAGGTTGTGTGTCCTCCCCTGGGGGAGAGCGAGGCCATCCGGACAGAGGTCTCTTTGTTGTGTCATAGTGACTAATGAGGGTTAGCTTGATTGTTTGATGCAGAGCTGCTTCAGTCCTAATTGCAGTCGGCAGCACAGTGGCCTGGCCTGGCCAGGGACAGAGCTATATTGTGTGATTCTGCCAGGCGATGCTGGCCTCTGACAGACAGTCAGTGGAGGGGTGTGTGGGGTGGACAGTTAGAGGTGATGGAACAGGTCCGCCCTGGTTCTGTCAGAGGGATGTGCTGTGTCATGGCCTCCTGGGCCCTTTCACCTAAACATCCGTGTCAGATCTGACCGAACACTGGGCATAGATCCTCCTTCAACACCGCTGCCATGCTGGAACCAAATCCTGTTCTTGGACTGAAATCACCACACAGCCTCTGACTGCTACATGAAGTGGATCAGATAGAGGCTGCTAACGAGATATAAAGAGAGATGAATATATACAGTGGATGAGATACGCAAAATAATCTCGAAGGAGGGAGAGAGAGACAGACACAGAAAGATAGAGTGACAGAGAGAAAGAAAAGGAAACAGAGAGAGAGAGACAGAGAGAAAGTGATAAAAAGAGAGTTGTCAGGGAGAGAAACCAGAGTAACTTCCTCTTATCAGAGTTAACCTTTGAATGGGTGTTGTTGTTTATCGCTGCCAGCCAGTGTCCCTTGCTACTAGCAGATCTCTAAGGGGATTTCATTAACATGGATGCTACAGTGTTCTATGCAAATACTAACCTCTCCACCTGTCGTTCCTGTTAGTGTGGCAGTGAACACTAGACCAAAATGTACCAATATGTTGCCATGCTTCAATTAGTATTTGGTCAATTCAGTTTTGGATGGATTATTCTAGACTTGTGACCTGTCGTCCACATGCTATAGATAAGCTATGACCAGCTGAGTGTAGGTACTGTGACCAGCTGAGTGTAGGTACTGTGACCAGCTGAGTGTAGGTACTGTGACCAGCTGAGTGTAGGTACTGTGACCAGCTGAGTGTAGGTACTGTGACCAGCTGAGTGTAGGTACTGTGGCCAGCTGAGTGTAGGTACTGTGGCCAGCTGAGTGTAGATACTGTGACCAGCTGAGTGTAGGTACTGTGACCAGCTGAGTGTAGGTACTGTGACCAGCTGAGTGTAGGTACTGTGACCAGCTGAGTGTAGGTACTGTGACCAGCTGAGTGTAGGTACTGTGACCAGCTGAGTGTAGGTACTGTGGCCAGCTGAGTGTAGGTACTGTGGCCAGCTGAGTGTAGATACTGTGACCAGCTGAGTGTAGGTACTGTGACCAGCTGAGTGTAGGTACTGTGACCAGCTGAGTGTAGGTACTGTGACCAGCTGAGTGTAGATACTGTGACCAGCTGAGTGTAGGTACTGTGACCAGCTGAGTGTAGGTACTGTGACCAGCTGAGTGTAGGTACTGTGACCAGACTGGCAGCTGGACCCTGATGAGCCAAGTCTTGATTCTATCTAAGGAGGTCGACATACCAACACTCAGCCCACCTGTCGCTTCAGGTAAAAACTTCAGCCTGCCATTGGACCAGGGGATGAGAGCATTTATTCTACCATTGGCTCCTGCCAGGAACTTCCTGTCAGAGCAGGCGGGGCCAGCCACCATGTCGCTGTGTCTCCTCATGGATCCTGATCTGCTGTGTGTGTGTGTGTGTTGGTGTGTGTGTAGCGTGTGTGTCATTGCCCAACCATTCGGAAGGGCTATGGGAACATCCAGTTTAAACTGTGTTCAGCTCGTCCTGCCTGGTCTTTGATGGTCACACTAACTGTCACATCATTTTAGGTTGGCCAGGACTCTCTCTCACACACACACACACACACACACGCATGCACACTACACACACACAAACATACACATGCACCACACACACACACACACTTACACACTACACACATGCAAAGATAACACAGGACAACACGTAGATCCTCAGCACAGCTCAGTGAAAACAAACCAGGCTTGAATGACCCCCCCCCCCCCCCCCCTTCTTCCTATCTCAGTACTGGCAGCTTATCTGCTCATCTCTCTTCCCCTCCGTATTTCCCCTCTGCTTCATCAGTGTTGTCTTCCATACAGAACTGGGCTGCATCTAAACTGGTTTTACTACAAGCCACTCTCATTGTTCATTTGCAGCTCAGACAAAAGCCACAGTAAACCATGACTATTGATTTTACACATACATGCACCCACCCACCCACACACACATGCACGCACACACACACATGCACACACACATATACACATGCACACACACCCACACACCGTCAGGGACTTACTTGTGGTGGAGGAGGGGGCTGGCAGGAATCAGAGCTGCAGTAAGGGGCTGTGGCCCTGATTTGACAGCCTGCTCTGGCTGAGCATCAGATCCAGTGAAAACCAGATGATTTGATTTAGGAGGTCATGTAACAGCAGACAATGGAGCAGGAACAGCCCAAGCACAATAGACCAGGTAGGACAGACTGACCCAGGTAAAACAGACTAGACCAGGTAGGACAGACTGACCCAGGTAAAACAGACTAGACCAGGCAGGACAGTATGTAGGACCATTGTAAAATCAAGTGACCCTGACTGCTGAGATTCGCTTCTCTATTGAAAGGGCATCCTATTCTGTGTGTTCTCTGATTGGTTAGTCGAATAGCAACTGTGGGACCAACCCTCTCCTGTCCTTCTGTCCATCTGTCCTCTCCCTCCTCCTGTTCTTCTGTTCTCTCCTCTGTCCTCTCCCTCCTGTTCTCCTGTTCTCTCCTCCTCTCCCCCTCTCCTGCCCCTCCTCTCCTGCCCGCCTCTCCTCTCATGGATAAGGGAGGTTTGGTGTGAGCAACAACCCTTGTTTTGAAGTGATTTAGACAAAGAGGCTCAGTGTTACTTGAGAGAACAACAGAGGAGGGAGGGAGGGAGGATGGATGACAGGGATTAGGGAGAGAGGAGAGGACATTGGGGGGGGGGGAAATGAGGGACCTGGAAAGGAAGGATGAAGCGTGTTACTGTGTGGCAGGACTTCCTGTTTCCCCAGGGGTCAGGGAGGGGGGTAGTGAGTGGCTGATACCAGAGGAACTGATCTGGATACGGTTTGGACACGCACATGTCCCGTGTCATGGTGTTGGCGGATAATCTGATGTCACTTGTATGTCCTCATGTGCACGCGGAGAGACACACACACACACACACACACACACTCTTCACTTATAAAGACTGTTTCATAGCAGTTCCCACGACTCTCTGTCTCTGTCTCTCTGTCAGTATCTCTGTCAGTCTCTCTCTGTCTCTCTCTCTCTCCCTCCCTCTCTTTCGGTTGTGTGAGGGTGGGTATCTAAACTCAGCTGAGAGAACAGAGCAGCTATCAGAAGCTCTTTGATTGTCTCCATCTTTATTCAGATCAAACATGCAGCCACACAGACACCAGCTGCTGTTATTCAGTAAAGCTTCATGCCGGCTGCGTTTTGTTTGGCTGTTTGTTTTGTTTTGGAGGCTGTTTGAACTGTATAGGCATGTGGCTCTAGTACTTTCTGTTACCAAGGAAACAGCTTTGCATCTGTGCAAGGAGTGGCCATTAGAAATCAACAACAACCAACCCCCCCTGTCCTCCACCCCTGTCCTGCCCTCCTGTCCTCCATGTCTCTCTATACCTCAGCTCTCCTCAGCCTGCCTGGTTGAGGTTAGTGGTTAACTAGGGTTGCTTGCTTGGTTAACCTGGAGTTGTGGTCAGGCCGGCCTCTCTCTGTGTTTTCCTCCACATCTGTCAGTCTCCCTCCCTCTCCCCCCCCCCCTCACCTCCTGGTCCCAGCTGAGGCATTTGGAGGTCCAGCCCAGAGTTGGACCAGAACTAGAGCCCCCTTTGGGCGTCAGGTGGGCTTGAAGCCAGGCAGTACCGGTCAGGGTTCAAACTAGAACCCAGATGTGATGTTCTCTTGGGGGGGGGTTCTGACACGACACAGGGAGAATAGGGTTCCGCCCTCAACTAAAGCACCAGGCATGACATCATCTCCATGTCACACACACAGCCAGTTCCTGGTGTCAGGGTGCTTCCCAGTGGGTGTGTAGGAGGGGTGTGGGGGTCCGGATCCTGGCTGTTGACTACAGGTCAGAGGGGATCACGCTGGGTGGAGCCTGTTGCCACGGCAATGAAAGGGGCCTATGAGAGTTATTTCATAGAATGACAAAAAGGCAGCATGTTAACATGGTAACAGCAGCCTCTGCATGACCCCAGCGTGCTGTGATGCAGGGAGATCGAGGGTTGAGGAAGCCTGGCTGGGAGAGCTTAGGAAAGACTGGATCTACATTTTAAATGTAGTCATTTATCAGACAGGGGGACAGGGAGCAAGAGACAGGGAAAATGAGACAGGAAGCAGGAGACAGGGAGTAGAAAATGTGAGACAGGGAGCAGGAGACAGGGAAAAGGAGATAGGAAGCAGGAGACAGGGAATAGGAGACGGGAGACAGGGAAATGGAGACAAGGAAAAGGAGATAGGAAGCAGGAGACAGGGAATAGGAGACGGGAGACAGGGAGAAGAAGACAGGAAGCAGGAGACAGGGAATAGGAGACGGGAGACAGGGAGCAGGAGACGGGAGACAGGGAGACCGGGAGCCGTTAACCTGCAGCTGGTCCTGTGCTCCTGCTCAGAATATGAACACTAACAGGCTGAAACACTGAAACCCACCATGTAACCTGAGCTTGTACAGCAAGAGCACTGAGGCTGCTCTGCTCTTCCTCCTCCTCTTCCGCCCATCGCCCAGGTAACCACATGCTCCACTGGGGACTTCAGGGTGCTTAGCAACGCCCTGTAAAACCCAGGGTGACAGCAGTGGTCTGTAAGGGGGCAGGGTCTCCCTGACTAGACCAGCAGGATTGAACCAGGTCATGAATGAATGAGCAGCCTTCTGAGTCTGAGTGCGGTTGGACCATGTCTACATTCACAAGTTGGAGGGCTTCTCTCTCTCTCTCTCTCTCTCTCTCTCTCTCTCTCTCTCTCTCTCTCTCTCTCTCTCTCTCTCCTCTCTCTCCCTCTCTCACTGTCCCTCTTTTCATCCATCTCTTTCTCTCCACCCTGTGTCCTTCTCTCCCATCCCTGCCACACTCTCCTCCTCTCTCTCCTTCCCTCCCCCCTTCCCAGCTCTGTGCCGTGGCCTCATTCTCCAGGGCTGTAGAGAGACCGAGTGGTAATGACAGTGTGTAAAACAGCAGGAGGCTGAGCAGCACAGCAGAGAGAGGAGGGGGACAGGCAGATGAGGGAGATAGGAGAGGAGGGGGACATGGAGAGGAGGGGGAGAGGAGAGGTGGGAGTAGAGAGGAGAGGTGGAGGGAGGAGAGGTAGAGGAAGGAGAGAGGAGAGGAGGGTGGAGAGGTGGAGAGAAGAGTTAGTGGAGGACAGGACAGTACTGCAGGCAGAGGGATCACGGTAAGGGATTCATCTGAGATAAAATAAGAAGAAGGGTTAGCGATGACTGACCTGAACCCTTCACACAGACAGACAGGCACAAGCTGCCTGTCTGTCTGCCTGTCTGTGTGTCTGCCTGTCTAGCTGCCTGTCTCTTCTGATTGGCTCATGTGCTTCACGTAAGATGTTATAGAATGTGTTGTCAGCTGGTTTAAATAGGTGTTGAATAAGACGCTTGTCTTGAATATGATTGGAGACGGACATGTTAGAGAAAGACTAGATAAGTGGGCCACAGATTTAAATATGATGGGGGGGTGGAGGGTGGCACACACACACGGACGGTTATAAAAACAAGCCTTCACCAAGCTGGCAACCTCCAGACCTAGCTGTGTGTTGAGAGACAAGGTGACATGGGATGTGATGAGGGTTGGGATGAGGGCTTGGACGAGGGCTGTGATGATGGCTGGGATGAGGG
This sequence comes from Neosalanx taihuensis, assembly GCA_030340665.1. NCBI lineage: Eukaryota > Metazoa > Chordata > Actinopteri > Osmeriformes > Salangidae > Neosalanx > Neosalanx taihuensis. Next base: position 5,673,087 of record CM059299.1, on the reverse strand, counting down.
CTGAGATGGGGGCTGGGACAATGGTTGGGATGAGGGTTGGGATGATGGCTGTGATGAGGGTTGGGATGAGGGCTGGGATGAGGGTTGTATAAGCTGGTGATTCCCTGTCAGGCAGGAAGATAAAGGAACAGGCTACAGATGGTCCCACTGCCTTATGTAACCAGCCTTATAAACATTTCACTGATAACGTACATAGAGAGGACAGACATTCAAAAGTACTTCACTTTATTACCTTCCCATAGACAGACGGGAAATCGGGGGGGGGGGGGGGGGGTGGTACCGTTGGCTACAAAGAGCAACCATACCGTTGGCTACAAAGAGCAAATGCATGGAAATTTCGATTTCCAGTCCATTTACACACACACACACACACACACACAGTCACACACACAGGCTAGAGGAGTGTTTTCTAGCCAGTGAGAAGGCTGTGAGAGAGAGCATGCTAGTCCTATTGTTCTGGAGCACTGTGGGAACTGGAGGGAGAGGAGGGGGAGGAGGAGAGAGAGAGATAGAGAGAGAGAGAAGGGGCCATGGGAGGGGGTGATAGAAGGTTATGGAGAGAAAAAGAGAGAGAAGGAGAGGCTGCTCTATGTGTGTCTGAGAGAAAGCCAAGGCAGAGCGTGACTAACTCTGACCTGCCCCTCTCTCTCTTTCTCTTTCTCTTTCTCTCTCTCTCTCTCTCTCTCTCTCGCTCTCTCTGTCTCCCTCTCTCTCACTCTCTCTCTGTCTCCCTCTCTCTTTCTCTGTCTCTCTCTCTGTCTCTCTCTGAACATCTCAATTTGAATCTACAGGTTATCAGTAGTATTCATTCATTCATTCATTCATGTGTACGCGTGTGTGTATACATGTGCGTATCTGTGAGTGCATGTGTGTGCAGTAGGGTTTGAAGGTGTTTGATCCGACTAAGGGTAATCCCAAATCTCTTGTCCCTCATCACTTAACACACCCCCCCCCCCCCCTCCACCAGCCCAGGTATGATCAGCTGGTGGGGCTGGAGCACAAGCTACACCCTGACAAACTGTCAGGTACAGATGCAGTCACATGACCCGACTAGGTCACGTGATCTCAGAAGATTTTAGACTAAAGTTGGGTCCACTGTGCAGCTCACGTGCGGTATATTTGTGTTTACGAGTGTGTATGTGTATACCTCTGCTTGTGTGTGTGTGTGTATACCTCTGCTTGTGTGTGTATATCTCTGCTTGTGTGTGTGTATACCTCTGCTTGTGTGTGTATATCTCTGCTTGTGTGTGTGTGTGTGTGTATCTGCTTGTGAGTGTGTGTTGAAGCGTGTTTGACATGGCTGATGATATCAGCACCCAGGAGGGTGTGGCAGCATGAGTCAGGGTCTGGAACAGGAAGCCATTTTGTGAGCTGGAGTGTGATTGGTTGTGACGGTTGGTGCCGTTTCATCCACAGCCGCAGGATTAGTCTGTTCCACAGTGGAGATGGCCTGTGGTAGGCTGCCTGGGTGGGCGGAGCTAGGACAGCCTGTTGCTAGGGGTGAATGAGGTTGCAATAGCATGTTGCTAAGGTGTAGATGTGGTCAGTACAAGCTGAGGTGGGAGATTCTTTTCTCTCCTCTCTCTCCTCTTCTATCCCTCCTCTCCTCTCTTTCCTCTTCTCTCCCTCCTTTCCTCTCCCATCCTCTCCTCCCTCTCCTCTCCCATCCTCTCATCTCCTCGCCTCTCATGCATGACAGTCTGGCTCTATTAATAGACTCCTGAATGGACACAGAATAGAGTTCTCTAGGGAGCTGTGTGAACCTCTCATAACCCTCCCCCCCCACACACACACACACACACACACACACACGCACGCTCCCACACACACACACATGCGTGCTGCCACAGCAGTTGATGGAGAGACCAGAGGCTCTGACCCAGGCTTGATGATGCCAACACTCATCATGGAAAAACTCATTTGCATATCGCCAGTCACTTCCTCCATCATGGTGACCTAACTGTGTTCAAACGACGTTGTCATGGCGTCACTGACCTGAAACGGAGAGCCTGAGGATGAACTAAGCCTCCAGCCCTGTTGTCATAGCAAATGAGTGTCAGGACCTAATACTGTCACTGATATTTGGGTTGAAGACTGGCTACGTGTGTGTCTGTGTGTGTGTGTGTGTGTGGGGGGGGGGGGGGGGGGGGGGAGGGTTATGAGAGGGTCACACAGCTCCCTAGAGAACTCTATTCTGTTAAGTGTGTGTGTGCTTTTGCTGTGTGTTTGTGTGTGCGCGTGTGCTGTGTGTTTGTGCTGTGTGTGTGTGTGTGGACTTACACCAGTGTTTTCCCACCTCTGCTCCAGTAGTTAAATTATATCCTATATCTCTCAGGTTACCATGGAGATGCATAAAGGGGTGTTGCAGAGTGTAAGAGGAGACGTTAGTGCTGTGCTCGATACCGCTGTCATCAGAGGACTTTTGTGATGTGCTGTTTATGTAACACAGTCAGTGTAACCCAACCATTCTCTATCCCTTATTAGTGGAACCGGTCACCATGACAACAGAGGTGGGGTCCGAGACTGAGGTGAAGAAGGAGCCTGAGAAGGAGAAAGGGGAGGAGCCAGCTCCATCAGCTGACGCCCAACCCACCGACAGCCCCTCCCCTGTGCAGGAAAACCAGGAAGTAGCAGCACCCTGTGAGAACAGCACCCCGGAAACTCCTGAAGCTCCTCCCACACCAGAGAAGAAGAAGGGGGCGGAGAAACAGAAGGAGGGGCCTCTGAAGGAGAAGGGAATCTCTCGTTTCCTGCCTCCATGGCTTAAGAAGCAGAAGTCCCAAACTCAAGTGACTCCCAAGGAAGCCACGCCTCTGGAGACCACACCCACAGACGGGGGTGTGGCCACAGTAGAAGGAGGGGAGGAGAAGGCGGAGCCACAACAGGAAGTGGGAGAGACGTCGCCCCCGGTCGAACCCCTGGTGGAAAACCAGGAAGTGAATGGAGTGGAAGTGAAAGAGGAGGAGGAAGTGAAGTTACAGGAAGGAGAGACAGAGGAGAGCCACTCCACAGGGAGTGCAGACACTCAGGTACTTTAATGTTGTTATGGAAACACACATTCCAGAACATTCTGATCCATGTTTTATCACCCACAAACCGACTCTGCCTGATCTTCTAGTTCTTGTAGTCACATGACCTGATGCCAGACTCCTCCTGTGGGAAAAGTTCTATTTCTTACCCTGCCTTGCTTTATCTCAGCGTTCTCTTGCAGTCTCTACCTTCCCCCCCTCGCTCTCTTTCTCTGTTTCTCTCTCTCTGTCTCTCTCTCTACCTCCCCTCTCTCTTTCTCTCTGTTTCTCTCTCCCTCGCTCTCTCTGTTCTTCTCTCTCTACCTCCCTTCTCTCTCTGTTTCTCTCTCCCTCTCTCTCTGTTTCTCTCTCCCTCTCTCTCTGTTTCTCTCTCCCTTGCTCTCTGTCCCTCTCTCTCATCCTCCTCTCTCTCTGTTTCTTTCTCCCTCTCTCTCTTTCTCTCTCCCTCACTCTCTCTGTCTCTCTACCTCCCCTCTCTCTCTCTAGCTCTCTGTCTCTCCCCCTCCCCTCTCTCTCACCTCCCTGTCTTTTTCTGTCAAGGTCAACAGCTATCAGCTCAAGCTGACAAGCTGGGTCCTGCTGTTAGAGACCCAAGATGGATGCTCTGTTTCACACAAGATGGATGCTCTGTTAGAGACAGAACACATGGCTGTTGTAGAATCTCTTTCTGATAAATCTTGGTTTGAGCTGAAATAAATAAAACATGACAAGCTTAACAGATGCTGCTATCCAAAGTGACTTCATCAAACGCACACACACACAGACACAGAGCCTGTAAGTCACCCACCCTGATGTGTCCAGTGTGACCTCCATCCAGAGCCAGAGTCTTAGAGCTGCTTTGGGTGCTGGTCAGTATTACTGACCCAATCAGAGGGATCCTGAGCATTGAGGTCATCATTCTGGCCTTGTTAGGCCTCCGCCCTCCTCTCTCCTTCCATGACATCATCACCCCCAGACATGTGGCCAATGGAAACTCTTCTCTGATTGAACTCTGAGGGTTCAATTCACTAAAACACACACACACACACACTTACTGAGGTGAGGACAAACAAGGATGGGATTCTAATAGTATAACTGCTGCAGCACTGGTGACTAGGAGTTGTCTGTTCATGTTGAAGGGTGGTTATCTGTCTTATTGATCCTGTGTGTGTGTGTGTGTGTGTGTGTGTGTGTGTGTGTGTGTGTGTGTGTGTGAGCAGCCTGCCAAGGAGGAGAAAGAGGAGTGTGTAGAGAAGGGAGTGGAGGAGAGCAAGCCATCTAAGGAGGGGGAGCAAGAGGAGGAGGAAGAAAAGGAGAAGAAGAAGGAGAAGGAGGAGGAGAAGAGCACCAAGCCAGCGAGTCCTTCCATCCTGAAGTCTCCTCTGAAGCTCACCAAGAAGATGAAGATGGTCGTGTGTCACGTGCTCATGCTGGATGGAACCCAGTTCCCCTGCGAGGTGGAGGTGAGTGGAACCCTAAGAACCCAGACAGCTGCAGAGGAACCCAGAACCACCCAAGGAACACAGTATACGAACCACGAATGGATTTGTGCGCGCGAGTGATCGGAATTTGTGCATGTTGGTTGTGTGTATGAACTTGTGGATATTGTGTGGTCACACAACGTTAGTGATGTTGCTGTCATTACTTTTCAAGTCCCAATTGTCTTCCTGTGCCAGCAGGGTGTGTAATGTTCTCTGGATGAACATGAGATTAAAGGAGCTACAGGTTGACTGAGGCACAGCAGTTAAGGTCTTATTGATGAACATGCACACACATGTTGTTAATATTGAAGCGCTCCCACCCTGCATGATGTGTTTTGATATTGGATCTCTCCCAATCCACACGATGTGCGCTGGCAGGGCGTGGCTGCTGCGTCTGTTCCTTAGCTGAAGGCATAAGGGGGTTACTATACTTGACATGTTCACCCTGGTTCACTTAGGAGATGGAACTAGCCAATCAGAGTCCTCCTCAGTAGGGGCCATCCTGGGTTAAAGGCAGAGCACACTCTACAGGGGGTTGTCTGGTGGCAGTACCCCCCCCCCCCCCCCAGGGTATTAGAGGGGGATCCAAATTGAGCTGCCCCTCCCTCCCTCCCCCTTCCCTCCCCCTTCCTGCCAGATTAGACCTCCAGCATCTGCTGTCATCTCCTGCCTCTATTCTACAGGACTTTAAGCAGCTCTGCACTCTGCTGAGAATCAGAATGGGGTTTATTCGCTATGCAAGATTGACAAACATAGAATTCACTGTGGTAGAAATGAGCAAACATAGAACATATATGTGGCATACTAATAAAAAATGAATACAATGTAAAATACACTACAAATATGATACAAATGATACAAATGATACAAGTGATACAAATAACATAGGTACAAAGTGGAATGGGTATATAGTACGGGGGGGGGGGGGGGGGGTGTATATACACAGTAGTGTAAACAGTGGTGCAAAAATCACAGTAGTACGTTTCTAAAGTGTTGTGTGCTAAATAGTGCTGTCAAAACTGCTCAAAAATGACATTCGAATATTCCCCACAGATGTATTCGAATATATTCGAATACATTAGAGTTTCCCGGTTGCGCATTAGGCACATCAATAACAGGACAAATTAATACAACGAGACATAACTATTTGTATAGGTAATATATTTAAGTTAATTTAACAACATATTACCTACACAAAAATAAGAAGATGAACTAATGGCCAAGACCGCAGACCTTGGCCTCTCGCTCGCACACACGCACTTTTTCTTTCTCTCTCTCCCGCACTGTCGCGCTCTGCGCATAGCGGTGTAAATGAACGACAACAATAAACAAATGCTGATTGTTGATTAAAAGTTTTGTGCAAGAAATTTAAGGTTGCGATTCTTGTCCCAAATACAAACAGTCTTGCCTGCTGCCGCTGTTTTTTGTGTTTGTTTTTTTTTACATTCAAATATACATTTTCATATTCGAAATTCTTTTTTTAAACACTATTAGAATATATATTCGAATATAGAATATTCGTTGACAGCCCTAGTGCTAAAGTGGCAAAGTGCAGTGGGATTCTGGAAGGGGGTGTGGGGTGTTGGTGGATTTGGCCAATGTCTTACTGTTGAAGAGGGTAATAGCAGAGGGGTAGAAGCTATTCCTGTGGGAAGAGGTTTTGGTCCTGATGGACCGCAGCCTCCTGCCAGATGTGACCGGCTGAAGCACAGAATGTCCAGGGTGGGAGGAGTCGGCCGCAATCTTCCTCGCTCGCTTCAGGGACCTCGCAGTGTGCAGGTCCTCAAGGGATGGCAAGTTGCAGCCCATCACCTTCTCAATGGCACGTATGATACGCTGCAGTCGGCTTTTGTCCTTGGCAGTGGCAGCAGCGTACCAGACGGTGATGGAGGAGGTGAGGATGGACTCGATGATGGCAGTGTATTGCACCATCATTGTCTTTGGCAGGCTGAATTTCTTCAGCTGCCGCAGGAAGTACATCCTCTGCTGGGCTTTCTTTATGAGTGAGCTGATGTTCAGCTCCCACTTAAGGTCCTGGGAGAGGGTGGTTCCCAGGAAACGAAGTGTTGACCTGGGAGTCGCGCAGTGTGATGGGGGTGAGTAGGGCTGGGTCCTTCTCCATGGTTGAGCACTGCTATCCTGTACCCAGGCCTACAACAGCCTCTTCCCCTCTGCTGTACTCTGCTCTACTACACAGATACACTACACTCTGCTATACGCTCCTCTCCAGTACTCTAGCATCCTCTCTGGTGTTTGAACAGGCTCAGCTTTGTCCTCAGTGAGGCTCAGCATCACTAACAGTTTTTGTTGAAGTGAATTCATCCAGAAGACACAGACATATTTAGAATAGCATGCTAGGTCCTCGCTCTTCATCAGTCTCTTCAGACTAGGCCCAGCCCCAGTAGAGGCCCCGGCCCCAGCCACAGTAGAGGCCCTAACCAGGTCTGGCCAGGTTTGTGTGTGTGTTTGTGTGCATGCACGCACGCACTACACACTGACCGACTGCATTATTCATCACAAAATGTGTTACCAGGGGAACCCCTCACATGAAGCTGGCCTACAGAGCCACACCTAGTTACATGTCCAAGCCCCCTGTACCATGAGTGTGTCTGTGTGTGTGTCTGTCTGTCTGTGTGTGTCTGTCTGTCTGTGTGTGTCTGTCTGTGTGTGTCTGAATGTGTGTGTGTGTGTGTGTGTGTGTGTGTGTGTGTGTGCATGTGCCTCTGTGTGTGAGTCTGAATGTGTGTGTGTGTGTGTGTGTTTGTTTGTGTGTGTGTGTGTGCATGTGCCTGCATGTGTGTGTCAGAGTATGTGCAAGTGTGTGTCTCTGTGTGTGTGTGTGTGTGTCTGAGTGTGTGTCTGAGTGTGTGTGCTCTGTAGTAAAATACCAGCTATCTCAGCTGACCTAGTTTCCATGCAACCCTGCTGTATGGAGCCCCAATCACACTCCCATGTTATCCTCAGCTGCCCTCAGCTCTGACGAGCTGCTCTGGCTTACAGGGACCACTGGAAGAATCTTAATGAGGTTAACACCTAGCATCTAGGTAGCATCTAGCCTTACCGACCTTCCTGTAACTGTACCCTTCATTAACACCTAGGGTAGCATCTAGCCTTACCAACTTTCCTGTTACTGCACCCTTCGCTAACACCTAGCGTAGCATCTAGCCTTACCAACTTTCCTGTACCTGCACCCTTCGCTAACACCTAGCATCTAGGTAGCATTCAGCCATACCAACCTTCCTGTACCTGCACCCTTCGCTAACACCTAGCGTAGCATCTAGGTAGCATCCAGCCGTACCAACCTTCCTGTAACTGCACCCTTCGCTAACACCTAGCGTAGCATCTAGGTAGCATCCAGCCGTACCAACCTTACTGTACCTGCACCCTTCGCTAACACCTAGCGTAGCATCTAGGTAGCATCCAGCCGTACCAACCTTCCTGTAACTGCACCGTTCGCTAACACCTAGCGTAGCATCTAGGTAGCATCCAGCCGTACCAACCTTCCTGTAACTGCACCCTTCAATAACACCTAGCGTAGCATCTTGCCTTACCAACCTTCCTGTACCTATACCCTTCGCTAACACCTAGCGTAGCATCTAGCCGTACCAAACTTCACAAGCTCAAAGCCTTTAACCGCTGAGCCACCTGACTTCCTGCCTAACAGCCTAGCAACAGCCAGTAGCAATCAGCAAGCAGCCCTGAAAGAGCACAATCGCTTTTAGAAGATCAATGCAACACCAATACAAGCCATTTAGGTCAGAATGATGTGTGTGTGTGTGTGTTGGTGCCTTTGTGTATGTCTGCATGTGTACTAACTTGTTGTCAAACTATCACAAGTGTTAATGTAGCCGCTACTGCTGTACCCTCAATGAACTCGTCACACACACACACACACAAACACCCACATACACACACAGTAACACCATAGCAGATTAGTACGGACTGACTTTCATAAACATGTTGTCCCAACTTGTTGATTTAAGAGAAACTCGGAGGAAAAAACCAAGTGTCAGTTCTAGGTTTTAGAACTTAAATCACTGTTCGCACTGTTCTGACATAAAGTTTCTTACATAAAGTACAAAAACGCCTTCATTGTTCTTTCTAAATGTTTGAAAACTGCAAAGGGGAAATCTGCTAAATACTAAAGTAAACAGTCCTTCCTATCGATCACATTTTGATGGTTCTCTTTGCGTATTAGACAATGTTTATGCTAGTTTTGTGTTCCTAAATCATTGACACCTACTCTAATACAGACACCAGTATATGTAGTTGAATACAGCATTCTGATACCTGTTGTTATAGTCCTTCATTGAACAGCAGTACTGACAGACCCTGCCTCTATCTGCTCAGCACTGGGGGTCAGCCAGCTATTAGCTGCTGTTGGGGAGCCCAGCTTGGTGGGAAGATGAACCAGGCTGAATGGGAGCAGCAGGGTAACGCTGTCCAGAGCAGAGCAGCTGTCAGTGGGCTGGGGAGAGCTTTGGTTCCCTCTTTAGCCTGTCTGGAGGTCAGAGGTCAGAACTGCCCTGCAGGCCCACACTGGGGAATGTGTGTCTGAGGAGGAGGAGAGGGAGGGTGGGATGGGGGGCTGGAGGGTGGGATGGGGGAGCTGGGTCAGATCAGATAGTTCTTTGTCCTTGTTGCCATTCAGCCTAAATACCATCAGCACCAGCCCAGCAGATCCACAGGCTTCTGTTCTGATTGTCCTGTAATACCAGACTGGTCCAGTTGTGCTGCGCCCGCTAATACTGCCCAGGCCTCTGTCTGTCTGTCTGTCTCTGTGCTTGCATGTTTGTGTGCGTGCCTGTGTGTGCGTGTGTGTGCGCGTCCATTTACAGAGTAAATGTCAGCCCCTCCTTTGCCCTGTGGGTGTGCATTCTCCAGAGTTTACTGGAATTTTCAGCCAGCTACCTCCTGTTGGCCTGACACACACACACACACACACACACACACACACACACACACACACACACACACCTTTTGGGTGACTACTATGTTCCTTATCATCTCTACTGTTAAGGAAGAACTCTGAATGATGCATCAAAGTGCCTCCTGCTCTCCCCATATCTTTCTCTGTCTGTCCTCCATCCATCTCTCTTTTTCTCATTGTCTTCAAATCTTTCTTCCTGTCTCCATATCTCTTATCACTCTCCCTCACCCATCTTTCTCACTCTCCACGTCTCTCTTTCTCATCCACCTCTCATCTCAACTGGAGCTCTGTGCTGTGCTGCTATGTGCTAGTTAACCTGACCTCCGCTCCAGGTTATGACCGCCCCTCTCTCTCTCTCTTTCTCTCCTCCAGAAACGAGCGAAAGGCCAGTTCCTGTTCTTCAAGGTGTGTGAGCATCTTAATCTGTTGGAGAAGGATTACTTTGGCCTGAGCTACAAAGACAACGCTGAGCAGAAGGTACGAACCTGCTCCTCTCCTGAACCAAGCTCTGCTCATGTGTGTCGTACTGGACCAGGAGAGACTAGAGCCAGAACCCAGAGAGGGGACAGAGAGGGGAAAGAGAGAGAGAGAGCAGCATGTTTGTGGTGTGCCGAGTGTGAAGTGGGTCTGTGTGTGTTCGTGTGTGTCTGCACTTGCGGTTGTGTGTTTACAATGAGGCTTGGTAGGCCACAGTGATAATAACAGCCATGTCTGTTTAGTAGAGCAGGGACAGACTGCAGTGTTAGGACTGGACCAGTCTACACCAGACTGGCTGCAGTGTTAGACTGGACCAGTATACAGCAGACGGGCTGCAGTGTTAGGACTGGACCAATCTACACCAGACTGGCTGCAGTGTAAGGACTGGACCAGTCTACAGCAGACTGGCTGCAGTGTTAGACTGGACCAATCTACACCAGACTGGCTGCAGTGTTAGGACTGGACCAGTCTACAGCAGACTGGCTGCAGTGTTAAGACTGGACCAGTCTACAGCAGACTGGCTGCAGTGTTAGGACTGGACCAGTCTACAGCAGACTGGCTGCAGTGTTAGACTGGACCAGTCTACAGCAGACTGGCTGCAGTGTTAAGACTGGACCAGTCTACAGCAGACTGGCTGCAGTGTTAGACTGGACCAATCTACACCAGACTGGCTGCAGTGTTAGGACTGGACCAGTCTACAGCAGACTGGCTGCAGTGTTAAGACTGGACCAGTCTACAGCAGACTGGCTGCAGTGTTAGGACTGGACCAGTCTACAGCAGACTGGCTGCAGTGTTAGGACTGGACCAGTCTACAGCAGACTGGCTGCAGTGTTAGACTGGACCAGTATACATCAGACTGGCTGCAGTGTTAGGACTGGACCAGTCTACACCAGACTGGCTACAGTGTAAGGACTGGACTAGTCTACAGCAGACTGGATTCAGCTGTATTCACTCCACAGTCATCAGGACTGGACCAGTCTACACCAGACTGGCTGCAGTGTTAGGACTGGACCAGTCTACAGCAGACTGGCTGCAGTGTTAGGACTGGACCAGTCTACAGCAGACTGGCTGCAGTGTTAGGACTGTACCAGTCTACAGCAGACTGGATTCAGCTGTATTCACTCCACAGTCATCTCTGTCTGTTCTCTTTAGCCACACATTATTTGTAATACAGACTTTTATCAGATCAAACTGTTTGTTTACAAAGACCTGCCAAAAAATCATGTTTATTCAACTGGAAAATACTTGGATCCTGAGTCTATATTTGTGTGTGTGAGTGTGTGTTTGTGTGCGTCTGTATTTGTGTGAGAGTGTGTTTGTGTGTGTGTTTTCTCACCCGTCAAAGTTGAAGTCATCATGTTGTGCTTTCTTTCTGTAGTGCTGGCTGGACCCTACCAAGGAGATCAAACGTCAGATCCGCAGTGAGTTTGTGTTGTATGTGTGAGTGTTTTTGTGTGTGTGTGTTTGTACATGTGTATGTGTGTGTGTGTATGCCTGCAATTACATTACCCTACATACCATTCTAATTAGAGCTCTACACCTTCTCACCCTGTAATTCACCCCAACCTCACACCCACCAATCCATGCCTGGTGTGGCTCATGCACTGCTCTGATTGGTCTGAATACCCTCATGTCAGCTGTGATTGGTTTGCGTGCTCCGCCAGCTTGGTTCTTATTGGGTTGTTGACTAACATTTACATGTTTAAACGTCTTCAAAACGAGGGGGTGGAGGGTTTCAGATTTGAGGCTGGAGGGTTCCAGAGTTGGAGGCTAGAGGGTTCCAGAGTTGAGGCTGGAGGTTTCCAGAGTTGAGGCTGGAGGGTTACAGAGTTGGAGGCTAGAGGGTTCCAGAGTTGAGGCTGGAGGGTTCCAGAGTTGAGGGCTAGAGGTTTCCAGAGTTGAGGCTGGAGGGTTACAGAGTTGAGGGCTAGAGGTTTCCAGAGTTGAGGCTGGAGGGTTACAGAGTTGGAGGCTGGTAGGTTACAGAGTCGGGGTCTGCAGGGTTCCAGAGTTGGAGGCTAGAGGGTTCCAGAGTTGGGGGTGGAGGGTTACAGAATTGAGGCTGAAGGATTACAGAGTTGGGGATGGAGGGTTACAGAGTTGAGGCTGGAGGGTTACAGAGTTGAGGCTGGAGGGTTACAGAGTTGGGGATGGAGGGTTACAGAGTTGAGGCTGGAGGGTTACAGAGTTGAGGCTGGAGGGTTACAGAGTTTGGGGCTGGAGGGTTACAGAGTTGAAGCTGAAGGGTTACAGAGTCAGAGTCTGGAGGGTTACAGAGTTGGGGGTGGAGGGTTACAGAGTTGGGGATGGAGGGTTACAGAGTTGAGGCTGGAGGGTTACAGAGTTGGGGTCTGGAGGGTTACAGAGTTGGGGGTGGAGGGTTACAGAGTTGGGGGTGGAGGGTTACAGAGTTGGGGGCTGGAGGGTTACAGAGTTGAGGCTGAAGGGTTACAGAGTCAGGGTCTGGAGGGTTACAGAGTTGGGGGTGGAGAGTTGCAGAATTGAGGCTGGAGGGTTCCAGAGTTGGGGGCTGGAGGGTTCCAGAGTTGGGGTCTGGAAAACATCTGATCTGGTCCCCTGGGGGCTGACTGAAGAGGGAAGAGGAAATGGTCTTGCTGTGATGTCGTCTCTGGGTTGGAATTTTCCAAATAATCTGCAGCACTGTGGACCCTGTCAGAGAGAGAGGGAGGGTGGGGGGCAGAGAGTGAGGGGGGGGGGGGGGGCAGAGAGAGGAGGGAAGGGGGGGCAGAGAGTGAGCGGGGGGGCAGAGAGGAGGCGGGGGGGGCAGAGAGTGAGGGGAGGGGTTAGAGAGGAGGCGAGGGGGGCAGAGAGTGAGGGGAGGGGGCAGAGAGGAGGCGGGGGGGGGGGCAGAGAGTGAGGGGAGGGGGCAGAGAGAGAGAGATGGACAGAGAGTGGAAGGGTTGAGAAGGATGTAAACAGAGAAGTGGGAGGAGTGCAGAGTACAGAGACACAGGGAGGAATTGAGGGAAGCCAGAAGGAATGTAGCACATTTTGTATTTTTCTTTCTCTGCATGAGCGTTCTCATTGTTAGTCCAGGGCTGGACTGGACCTACTGTCTGTGTCTGTCTGTCTGTCTGTCCTTCTGTCTGTCTGCCTGCCTGCCTGTGTTTGCCTGTCTGTCTGTGTGAGAGAGCAGGAGGATATATCCTAGGAGCTCATGAACACATTCACTCAAAGATCTGTGCTAGACCATTCTAGAGGGCCCTGATCTGTAATGAACAGCTGATCCCAGGACAGAAAACCTTTACTCTACACTAATCTTTGAGTCCAGTGACATAGTCTCTGTTCTAAAATGATCTTCTAAACTGCCACCAGCACTGTGCTAGCCCCACCCTGAGGACCAGAGGGGGCAGTGACCAGCACTGTGCTGCCCCCCACCCTGAGGACCAGAGGGGGCAGTGACCAGCACTGTGCTGCCCCCCACCCTGAGGACCAGAGGGGGCAGTGACCAGCACTGTGCTGCCCCCCATCCTGAAAACCAGAGGGGGCAGTGACCAGCACTGTGCTGCCCCCCATCCTGAAAACCAGAGGGGGCAGTGACCAGCACTGTGCTGCCCCCACATGCTGAAAACCAGAGGGGGCAGTGACCAGCACTATGCTGCCCCCACATGCTGAAAACCAGAGGGGGCAGTGACCAGCACTGTGCTGCCCCCACATGCTGAAAACCAGAGGGGGCAGTGACCAGCACTGTGCTGCCCCCACATGCTGAAAACCAGAGGGGGCAGTGACCAGCACTGTGCTGCCCCCCCACCCAGAGGACCAGAGGGGGCAGTGACCAGCACTGTGCTGCCCCCCACCCTGAGGACCAGGGGAGGAAGCCTGTGTTCTCATCCACACTAAGACAGCTGGAATGTGGCCTTGAAGGCAGCTGATCCACATTGTAAGACATCATTTAGCAGATCATTCTAGAACCTAGACTGTGTCATTGGACTCACTGGATTAGCGTAGAGCAAAGGTTTTACTGCTCCTCTCCATCCCCCTCTACACCCAGATCCTCAGGGTGGGGGGCAGCACAGTGCTGGTCATGGCCCCCCCAGGTCCTCAGGGTGGGGGGCAGCACAGTGCTGGTCATGGCCCCCCCAAGTCCTCAGGGTCGGGGGCAGCACAGTGCTGGTCATTGCCCTCCCAGGTCCTCAGGATGGGGGGCAGCACAGTGCTGGTCATTGCCCTCCCAGGTCCTCAGGATGGGGGGCAGCACAGTGCTGGTCATTGCCCTCCCAGGTCCTCAGGGTCGGGGGCAGCACAGTGCTGGTCATGGCCCCCCCAGGTCCCCAGGATGGGGGGCAGCACAGTGCTGGTCATGGCCCCCCCAGGTCCTCAGGGTGGGGGGCAGCACAGTGCTGGTCATTGCCCTCCCAGGTCCTCAGGATGGGGGCAGCACAGTGCTGGTCATGGCCCCCCCAGGTCCTCAGGATGGGGGGCAGCACAGTGATGGTCATTGCCCTCCCAGGTCCTCAGGATGGGGGGCAGCACAGTGATGGTCATGGCCCCCCCAGGTCCTCAGGATAGGGGGCAGCACAGTGCTGGTCATGCCCCCCCCCAGCACAGTGGGCCTTGTGTCTCATCAGGCTGGTGTCAGGAGAGGACAGCCTCTGGAATTCCTCCTTAATGACTTATCTGTCGTATCCCCTGGCAACAGGCCTGCTGGGTTTGTGTGAATGTGTTTCAATGTCAATGGAAACAGGAAAGGTCAAAGTTGTGTTGTGGTCTGTGTCCTTCTCATGCTCTGCAGACATGGGGGGGGGGGGGGAGACAGGAACATGAAATCCCTCCAGCAAACCTATCAACAACAACCCAGTGTCTGGCTGGACCTTCTGTCCAGTAAAGGGTCTATCTGGACCTTCTGTAACCCTAGTGTGCAGCTGTGCTGGTCCAGTGTTGCTAAGTGACAGCCAAGGCTGTACATTTACATGTATTCATTTAGATGCTTTTATCCAAAGCAACTTCGAAGAAAGAGCTTTACAAAAGAGCATCAGTCCCTCTTTATGTTATTTGTCCTTCGATGTTATTTGTATGTAATTTGTATTGTTTTTTACATTATTATATTTTTTTATATCCTTTTATTGTTATGTCACATATGTTCTATGTTTGCTCCTTTCTGCCACAGTGGATTCTGTGTTTGTATATCTTACATAGCGATAAAATAGATTGTGATTCTTCCAATAACAACGTGTCAGTCCCCAAACATTGCAGGTAGTCAGATTATGAAACATACATTGTGGGAAACCAATCAAGTGCCAAAGGGCTGTAGCACAGGTGTTCCAGAGGTGAGGCATGAGTTATTAAAAGTCTTTGGCAGAACCAGACAAAGTGAATTTATAAAAAGGAGGGAGGGAGGGAGGGAGGGAGGGAGGGAGGGAGGGAGGGAGGGAGGGAGGGAGGGAGGGAGGGAGGGAGGGAGGGAGGGAGGGAGGGAGGGAGGGAGGGAGGGAGGGAGGGAGGGAGGGAGGGGAGGGAGGGAGGGAGGGAGGGAGGGAGGGAGGGAGGGAGGGAGGGAGGGAGGGAGGGAGAATACTGAAATCTGTTTCAGGAGAGCAAAATAAGATTTAGTCTCTAATGACATAATGATACGACCAAATCAGGGAGTGAGAGAGAGAGTGTGTGTGTGTGTGTGTGTGTGTGTGTGTGTGTGTCCGTCCGACTGCCCGATGCACAGCTGCACCAATCTGAGAAGTTGTAAAGATCAAAGCTGGTCCACGTGTCTGGTGGATAATTACTAACGTCTGTCACTGTGTCTAACATGAATGTATGCTCGCTTTCTCCCTCTCTCTCACTCTCTCACTCTGTCTCTCTTTTTCTCTCTCTCTCCCTCTCTCTCACTCTCTCTCTTTGTCTCTCGCTCTCTCTTTCTCCAGACAACAACTGGCAGTTTTCCTTCAGTGTCAAGTTCTATCCTCCAGACCCTTCTCAGCTTACTGAGGATATAACCAGGTACACACACACCTGAACACACACACCTGCACACACATCACATCTGCATGCACACACACACACACACACACACACACACACTCTCTCTGTGACCTTGGTTCAGGGTAGGATGGAAGGTCTTTGCTTTGGCTGCAGATACATCCATTAACCCTGACACAACTAGTCAATAAGGCACACAGACACCCCCCCCCCCCACTGGGGAACACAAACACACTTAGACAAACACACACACACACAGGCACACTTCCTGTTGTGGGTGTCCCAGAGCCCCAGGCCAGAGGGTGTAATTGGCCGTGGAAGTGCTCTGCTTGATGGCTGCAGCTACACTGGATAGATACTGCAGGGTAGCTGCTCATGTCAGACACTCTCACATACACACACGCGCACACGCACACTCACACTGCAGGGTTAGCTGCTCATATCACACGCTCACCACCCCCAGGTCTGTCATGCATGGTAGATCACAGTAGAAGCCAGGATAGAGAAGTGGATAACAATAGTCAATATCTCTTTACCCCTCTTTCTCTCTCTTTCTCTCTCTATCTATCTCGCTCTCTCTCTCCCTCCTGCCTCTGTCTCTCGCTGTCTCCCTCTTTCTCTGTCTCTCCATCTCCCCTCTTCTCTCTCTCTCTCTTTCTCTCTCTCTTCTTTCTCTCTCTCTCTATCTCTGTCCCTCCCTCCCTCAGATACCTGCTGTGCCTCCAGCTCAGAGATGACATCTCATCAGGCCGCCTCCCCTGCTCCTTTGTCACCCACGCCCTCCTGGGATCCTATTCGCTGCAGGCTGAGCTTGGTGACCATGACAGCGAAGAGTCCCGCCCCCTAGACTACGTCAGCGACTTCACCTTTGGCTCGGCTCAGGGCAAAGAGATGGAGGACAAGGTGGTGGAGCTACACAAGACACACAGGTACACTGTCACTGCTGTGGGGTTCAGTCTTCCTCCATCTGCTGCTGTTTACTTGTCTTCCTCATTTGTTGTTGTTTACTTGTCTTCCTCATCTGTTGTTGTTTACTTGTCTTCCTCATTTGTTGTTGTTGACTTGTCTTCCTCATCTGTTGTTGTTTACTTGTCTTCGTCATTTGTTGTTGTTGACTTGTCTTCCTCATTTGTTGTTGTTGACTTGTCTTCCTCATCTGTTGTTGTTTACTTGTCTTCCTCATTTGTTGTTGTTGACTTGTCTTCCTCATCTGTTGTTGTTGACTTGTCTTCCTCATCTGTTGTTGTTTACTTGTCTTCCTCATCTGTTGTTGTTTACTTGTCTTCCTCATTTGTTGTTGTTGACTTGTCTTCCTCATTTGTTGTTGTTGACTTGTCTTCCTCATCTGTTGTTGTTTACTCGTCTTCCTCATCTTTTGTTGTTTACTCGTCTTCCTCATCTGTTGTTGTTTACTCGTCTTCCTCATCTGTTGTTGTTTACTCGTCTTCCTCATCTGTTGTTGTTTACTCGTCTTCCTCATCTGTTGTTGTTTACTCGTCTTCCTCATCTGTTGTTGTTTACTCGTCTTCCTCATCTGTTGTTGTTTACTCGTCTTCCTCATCTGTTGTTGTTTACTCGTCTTCCTCATATATTGTTGTTTACTTGTTGGTCTCCAGAGGGATGACACCAGCGCAGGCCGACGCCCAGTTTTTAGAAAACGCCAAGAAGCTCTCGATGTACGGAGTGGACCTGCACCATGCCAAGGTGACATCATCGGCCAGCGCCAACCGCTCGCCAGTGACCTCACACTAGCCTTACACTTCATGTCATGTTGTAACATGCTAGCATCATATCATGGTATAACATGCTAGCATCACTTTGTGTTAAACACGCTTGCATGCTTTCATGTTGTAACATGCTTACATCATTTTTATAACATGCAAGCATCATGTCATGTTATAACCTGTTACCATCATATCATGCTATAACATGCTAGCATCATGTTGTAACATACTAGCATCATTTCATGTTATAACCTGCTAGCATCATATCATGTTATAACCTGTTACCATCATTATACCATGCTATAACATACTAGCATCATATCATGCTGTACATACTAGCATCATATCATGTTATAACATGCTAGCACCATATAATGTTATAGCATACTAGCATTATGTCATGTTATAACATACTAGCATCATATCATGTTATAAAATACTAGCACCAGGGCCTGATGGTCCTGCCAAGCTGTCTGGGCCCTGCAGGCTGGATAGTTGAGATGGGTTGGTAATGACATTAAACATGGGGGGGCTGGAATGGTATCTGCCTGTCTGCTCATCAGGCAGAATACATTTCACTGCTTTTAACACAAACACACACACACCCTCAAACACACTCACTTAGCGCTCAAGCCCTAGAAGGCTGCTATTCAAACCCCTTTTACAATATCATATAATCCTACTAACCCATTTACTATTGACTGACTGTTGGATGATCTGCCCTGCCTGTCTCTGTCTGTGGGCTGTTATTTAGGACTGTCTGTCCCTGCTCTTGGCCCTGATCTAACCCTGTTTATCTGCCTGGCATCTGTGTGTGTGTGTGGTGTGTATGTTTGTGTGTGCAGGACTCTGAGGGTGTGGACATCATGCTTGGTGTGTGTTCCAGTGGGCTGCTCATGCTACAAGGACCGCCTGAGGATCAACCGCTTCGCCTGGCCCAAGATCCTCAAGATCTCCTACAAGAGGAACAACTTCTACATCAAGATCCGCCCTGAGAGGTGGGGGGGAGAGGGAGGGAGGGAGAGAGGGAGGAGGAGGGGAGGGAAGGAGAGGGAGGAGGGAGGAGAGGGGAGGGAGGAGAGGGAGGAGCGGGGAGGGGAGGGAGAAGGAGTAGGAGGGAGAGGGGGGGAGGGAGGGGGAGGGGAGGGAAGGGAAGGAGAGGAGGAGGGAGGAGAGGGGAGGGGAGAGGAGCGGGGGAGGGAGGGAAGGAGAGGAGGGAGGAGAGGGGAGGAGGGAGGGAGAGGAGCAGAGGGGCGGGGAGGGGAGGGAGAGGGAGTAGGAGGGAGACGAAGCGAGGGGAGGGAGGGAGGGGAGGGGGGGAGGGGGGAGCTGTTGACGAGTATGGAGAAGGTACAGCCAGGTTGATATTCCTCTCCTGTTGGTTCCAGATGGAGCAGTTTGAGAGCACTGTGGGGTTCAAACTCCCCAACCACCGTGCTGCCAAGAGGGTGTGGAAGGTCTGCGTGGAACACCACACCTTCTTTAGGTAACTGACCCTCTGGCTCTCTCTTTCTCTCTCTCGCTCTCTCTCTCTCGCTCTCTCTCTTTCTCTCTCTCTATCTATTCTATCTTTCTGTATCTCCCTGTATCTCTCAATCTCGCTCTCCCTCCTCATTCTCCCTCTTTCTTAGTCCTACTCTTATTTATCTCATTTGATCCGATCTTTCTGTCTCTCCTTATCTCTCCTCCCTCCATCTGTGTTATGAAGCATGTTAGGCTTGTGTTCTCTGGAGGGTGTTGTCAGTCTAGTGTGTAATTCGTTGGTCTCTAAGGAGGCTGGGTTTCCCAGCCCTGCCCATCCAATCAGAGCCGCGTACACACACAGACACACACACACACACACAGACGATGTTGTACCCTGCAGCAGGTCATTGCTGTGTGTCAGTGGAAGAGGCTCTTCCAGCCTGCATTGATGAAAGTCTGTCAGGTCCTCCCAGCCCAGCAAGCCCTCAGTGACGCCTCGCTCAAATGGCTTCCACCTGGAGTGTGTGTGTGTGTGGTGTGTGTGTGTGTGTGTGTGCGTGTGTGTGTTGGCCCAGCCCAAGTAGAAAGCACGCTTGACTTTGTGATCCCGACAGTTTAATTTTGCCTGTTGTTGTTGGCACGGCAACTAAGACCCAGCCCCTCCACGCACTAGTGACATCATCAGCTCTGCCCAGCCAATCACTGCCAGAAGCCCTCGAGTGTCCATCTGCTAATGGTCTGGTCCATGACTGTCGATGCTAACAGCTTTAAATCACGCCGGTTACCGGGATGGTCTGGAGGAGGGGGAAACTTGATATTACTGAGAGACTAGTAGCGATAACAGCACACATCTGGTCTGAGAACCTTTCCCTGGGTGTGTACCACTCTCTCTCTCTCTCTGTGTCTCTGTGTCTGTCTCTCTCTTTCTCTGTCTCTGTCTCTCTCTTTCTCTGTCTCTCTCTCTCTCTCTCTCTCTCTCTCTCTCTCTCTGTGTCTCTGTGTCTGTCTCTCTCTCTCTCTCTCTCTCTGTCTCTGTCTGTCTCTCTCTTTCTCTGTCTCTCTCTCTCTCTCTCTCTCTCTCTCTCTCTCTGTGTCTCTCACTCTCTCTCTCTTCCTCCCTGCTGCTGCAGTGTATAGGAGGTAGAGGAGGAGGATAGGGTTCAAGTTGAAAGGACAGGCGTCTGTAAAGTAGGACAGTGAAAGGGTTCAATCACTGTAGGGACACAAACACCTGACCATAGACTGACCATAGACTGACCTATGACCGGCCTACACGAGCACAGTTCACAGCTGCCACAAAACCCGTGTGAGGTTGCGTGTATGCGAATGCCCGTCTGTGTGTTTAGTAGTAACGTGCCCTTTCCCTGTCTCTCTCCCCCTCCTCTCCCCCTTCTCTCTCCCAGGCTCACTGCTCCAGAACAGCCCCCCAAGGCCAAGTTCCTGACCCTGGGTTCCAAGTTCCGCTACAGTGGGCGGACCCAGGCCCAGAGTCGACAGGCCAGCTCGCTCATAGACCGGCCTGCTCCCTACTTCCAACGCACGTCCAGCAAACGCATCTCCCGCAGCCTGGACGGAGGTGGGACACACACACACACACACACAAACTGACACACACAACACTGCAGACTCATACGTACGGCACTGCACACACACACACACTATAGACACACACACTCTGTGCACCCTTGCTGTTGAGGAAAACTCAGGTCTTTTTCTCACGGTAAACCGCACAGATACGACTGTGTGGTTTCCTGGGTTGTATTTGAATATCTGGTCCATAGCCTTGGACAGCTGATAACAGCCTGTAGCACACACACACACACACAGGCACATGCACAGGCACACACACATACACACCACAGGCACAAGCACACACGCACATAGAGGCACATGCACACACACACACAGAGGCACATGCGCACACATACACGTAGATCAAAGGACAGAGAGCAGCGGTGTCTGAGCATGCTCAGTGCGGTGGAGCGCAGCAGCAGTCTGAGCATGCTCAGTGTCCCTGTCACAGCACACTGTCCCTCACTCGGTGTGTCAGGGTTAGATACAGGAAATAGCAGCAGCATCTGGTTTCCTGTCTGGGGGGGGGCGAACAAGGAAAGAGAGCTGCTTCTGGAGGCTCAGTAGGTCCAGACGAGAGAGAGGCATGAGAGAGAGAGAGAGAGAGAGAGGGAGAGATAGAGAGAGAGGGAGAGAGAGAGAGAGAGAGAGGGGGTTCACTGGTTCACAGGAGAGTGGCTGGATGTGTGTGTGTGCGCGCGCGCGCGCGTGCGTGCGGAAGAGTTTTGGAGATCTTTTGGTTGTGTACAGTGGACATGTGGGTGTGTGGGAGTGGTTGTGTACATTGAAGGGGAGAGGATGTAGCGGGGGGTCAGTGTGTGTAGCGTGTGTGTGTTTAGCGTGTGTGTGTGTGTGTAGAGTGAGGCGGCTTCAGCCTGTAATGACAATATCAGTTGCATTCTCACTGCATCATCCAATCACAGCTAAGCCCCAGGAATCCATGACGACCATATGGCTACATCCAGTGAAGTCTTATCACTGTGGGTGGTCACAATTCACACTTAACACACACTCATACGCGCTGCCATGCACACACACATTCACACACAAGCGCATGCTCGCTCTCTCTCTCTCTCTCTCTCACACACACACACAAGCACATGCTCTCACTCACACTGTACCAGCCTTGCATACGGAACCATGCTGCAGTCATGGACAAGATAAACAACAGACTGTGCTGGTGGCAGACTGCCCTCTGCTGGACAGTCAGGGCTAGTGCTCAACATGTGTCTGAGCAGGAGAACCTGACTGTGTGTGTGTGTTTGTCTGTGTGTGTGTGTGTGTGCTGTCTCTCCTCCCAGCTCCAGTGATCAATGTGACGGAGGCAGACTGTGGCCCCGCCTTCTCCTCCACCCCCGGAGAGAACGGCCATGACCCCGCCCTCGAACTGACCTCTGACTCCAAGGTGAGGAGAGAAGGCTGCTGGGAGCACCTGACCTCACACACACACACACACACACACACACACACACACACACGCAGTTCAGGGACCCACACATCCCCCTGTAGGACCCACGAGGTCCATCACACTTCTGCATCCACGTACAAGATGAAATATATCTTCAGTTCCAAGCCTGAACCCTTAACCCTAGAGACGGTTGCTATGGCAACCCTGCACCATACCATTTGCTGGTATGCGTTATGCCATAGAAGAGCCCCCCCCCACCCCCACCCCCCCCCCCCCCCCCACCCCCCTCAAAACACAGCTGGTATGGAGTCATCCATACAGTACCACCAAGCCCCCACCCCCCCTCCCTCAGGGTCCTACATGGGCAGATATCCAGCTCTACCATGTGACCCCCTCCCTCCTCCCCCCACATCCATCTTCAGTTGGTTTGCGTGTTTGCTTCTCACTTGTTGTTGTTTGTTGCCTTTGTTGCTGCACTCTTTTCTTTGTGTTAACTCCCTGGTGTCGCGTCTCTCCCCGGCCATGCTGCCCTGCCCTGCCCCCCTGTGGTGGTGCTGTGCCACTGCAGGCCCTGGCCCAGGCCATCAAGGAGGCCAAAGAGCAGCACCCTGACATGTCAGTCACCAGGGTGGTAGTTCACAAGGAGACGGAGCTGGCAGAGGAGGGGGAGGACTGAGGTGAGGAGGGGGGAGGAGGGGAAGGACTGAGGTGAGGAGGGGGGGAGGACTGAGGTGAGGAGGGGGGAGGAGGGGAAGGACTGAGGTGAAGAGGGAGGAGGGGGAGGACTGAGGTGAGGAGGGGAGGAGGAGAGGGGAAAGCGGGGATGTGGGGTGGAAGGGAGGAGGGGAGGACTAGGGGGATGAGGGGTTGAGCTTCATGGTTGGCTGATGCAGGTTTAACCCTTTCCTTCTCTCTAACCTCTCCCCCTTCCTCTCTCCCCCTTCCTCTCTCCCCCTTCCTCTCTCCCCCTTCCTCTCTCCCCCTTCCTCTCTCTCCCCCTTCCTCTCTCTCTCCCTTCCTCTCTCTACCTCAGAGTTGAAGAGCCTGTGAGGTCCATATATGGATGTGTGTTGTCACTCCCACATCAGTGTCAGAGAGTCTGTTTGGAGGAAGAGAGAAGAGGAGGAAGATAGACTGACCCTCTGTTGTGTCTGTACATCACACACCTTCATGTTTCATAACTCTGAAGAGAACCACTTAGCTAACATTTGTAGCGTGTCTTTTTATTTTGTAATTTTTTTTTTTTAGTGCTTTTGCAAAAAGAAGAAATGTGTATCATTTTGAGGTCAGAGAGAGGTCAGGATGTGTACAGATGCTCTTAGTGATGGAACAGTCCAGTGATGTCATCCACCTGCGCCCACGGTAGGCAGCCAGCCAGCCAATAGGACGGCATGGCGGAGCTCGGAAACCCACTGGCGTTTTCGCGTTGTCATGGTAACACGTTAATCAGTTTACCGGGGGTGAGGAAGCAGGAAGAATTGTGATTGGAGGAGAGTTTCCAAGGGACCAATCCAGGTGACGATTTGGCACTGTGTCATCTTGTACATTTACAGAACAGTGCCAACACACACTCACACACACACACACTCACACACACTCAGAATACTACTATGCAGTCTAAACATTCCACTAAAGGCCGTTACAGTTCCTCTACCTCCCTCACACACAAACACACAGTTCAACATCACTCTAACACTGGGCAGCTTGGGATCATTATTACTTTTCCAAAACATTTGTGGACCATAAGTAAAAAACATTTGTAGAGAAACATTCTAATAATCTTTTTTGGTTTGTTTTTAATCTTTCATTTTTCTCTCACCAGTAAAATGATTTTAGAGTTTTAGTTCCCACTTAAAAATATTTTTAATATATTTCACAAGTTTTTTTGACAACTAAAACAAAGAAACCCAAGATGAATTGAACTGCCACCATTTTAGTTGACCACTTGAGGAGGGAGGAGCTTGTTGCTATGGCGATCTTCTACTTGACCAGCCTCACCCCCACCCCCCATGTGACCTTAACTCTCTAGACCATACAATCCTAGATTTTTAGCAGCTTGATGATTGTGTTGTGTTGTTCCACCCTGCACCCCCGCCCCCCTCTCTGTAACACTGTTGGAATAAAGGGTTGTTATTCTCTAAACTGTGAGATTCGTCTGATTGTGTCTCTGGTTCAAACCTTGATCACAGATCAATAAGACTGCCTGTCCTCATGGTAACAACATTATCATGTCACTTTGATTACTGATCAGAACTCTTAAGAATACTGAGAAACACTCTCTTCAGTGAGTGTGTGTTGTGTGTGTGTGTCAGGTGTATTTGTGTATCCCCGCTTTCTGTCTGTTCTTAGGGGGGCGTCGTCTTCCATAGGCCAGCCTACAGGCAGTGATCCTGGGGTTGGGGGCGGAGTCTAGCTCCTCTTCAACTGTGGAGACATGTTGTGTATGTTAGAGCAGGTGTGTGTGTGTGGTGAGACAGAAGACAGGTGTGTGTGTGTGGTGAGACAGAAGACAGGTGTGTGTGTGGTGAGACAGAAGACAGGTGTGTGTGTGTGTGTGTGTGGTGAGAGAAGACAGGTGTGTGTGTGGTGAGACAGAAGACAGGTGTGTGTGGTGAGACTGAAGACAGGTGTGTGTGGTGAGACTGAAGACAGGTGTGTGTGTGTGTGTGTGGTGAGACAGAAGACAGGTGTGTGTGTGTGTGTGTGTGGTGAGACAGAAGACAGGTGTGTGTGTGTGTGTGTGTGTGATGAGACAGAAGACAGGTGTGTGTGTGTGGTGAGACAGAAGACAGGTGTGTGTTGCCTCTCAGCAGAGTTAGACCGCTAGTAACTGCATCAATACTGAGAGGAGGAGCATCGACCAGCCAGCCAGCCTCCACCCACACACAGACACACACCACACAGACACACACACACACACACACACACACATCTCTTCAGCTTTGACCCACACACAGATATTGTTTTCTGACAAACTGGTCAAACTAGCTTGGATCAAGAAGGAGCTTATTACACACTGCTGCATTTTGCAAAGCTGCTAGCTTTGTTTTTGTGTGTCACCTTGCTGACGTTTACAGGCGTGTGTGCGTGTGTGTGTGTGTGTGTGTGTCTCACCCAGCTTGAGCCTCCAGCAGAGGCAGATCAGCAGCATCAGTAACAGCAGAGAGACAGGCAGGAAGACCCCAGCCCACAGCAGCCAGCCTGGGGTTTCCCTGAGGAGCAGAGTCAGGGAGGCCACAGCCATGCTGCTGCTGGAGAGGAGCTGGGTCTGGGGGACACACCGCAGGGAAGGTCACCTGGAGAGGAGCTGGGTCTGGGGGACAATGCAGGGAAGGTCACCTGGAGAGGAGCTGGTTCTGGGAGACAACGCAGGGAAGGTCACCTGGAGAGGAGCTGGTTCTGGGGGACACCGCAGGGAAGGTCACCTGGAGAGGAGCTGGGTCTGGGGGACAACGCAGGGAAGGTCACCTGGAGAGGAGCTGGTTCTGGGGGACGCCGCAGGGAAGGTCACCTGGAGAGGAGCTGGTTCTGGGGGACGCCGCAGGGAAGGTCACCTGGAGAGGAGCTGGGTCTGGGAGGCACTGCAGGGAAGGTCACCTGGAGAGGAGCTGGGTCTGGGGGACACCGCAGGGAAGGTCACCTGGAGAGGAGCTGGGTCTGGGGGACAACGCAGGGAAGGTCACCTGGAGAGGAGCTGGTTCTGGGGGACGCCGCAGGGAAGGTCACCTGGAGAGGAGCTGGTTCTGGGAGACAACGCAGGGAAGGTCACCTGGAGAGGAGCTGGTTCTGGGGGACGCCGCAGGGAAGGTCACCTGGAGAGGAGCTGGGTCTGGGAGACACCGCAGGGAAGGTCACCTGGAGAGGAGCTGGGTCTGGGGGACACACCGCAGGGAAGGTCACTTGGAGAGGAGCTGGTTCTGGGGGACAATGCAGGGAAGGTCACCTGGAGAGGAGCTGGTTCTGGGAGACAACGCAGGGAAGGTCACCTGGAGAGGAGCTGGGTCTGGGAGGCACTGCAGGGAAGGTCACCTGGAGAGGAGCTGGTTCTGGGGGGGACGCACCCCAGGGAAGGTCACTGCAGCAGGGATGGAACGGCTCCCACCATAGAAGCTAAGGTCCTAGTCAGGGAAATGGGTCCCACAGTAGAACCTGAAGGCAGGATTGGAGCTTCCTCAGGCAGCTCAGTCTAGTCCATCTGACTATAGCTTTGAAGGTTTGCTAACTCTTAGCCGTTGTGCTATGTTACCTCTGTTGAAGTGCTAGGCTAACACTTTAGCAGTGATGTGTCTTGATGTTCTCCCAATACCGTCTCCTAGTTTTCTGCTGTAGCCTTGCTACAGACAGCTAATGATGACGAGGTGGACTTTGTTCAGCTCAAACAACCCCATGATTACTAAGAGGATTGACCCGGAGCGTTAATGGTTACCCCAGCGGGGTGGAGGGAGGAGGGCTGGAGGGTCGTTGACCTCTTAAAAGTATGAATATGATGATTCATTTATGATGATTATGTAATCTCTCAACAGTCACCCAGATTGGCTGTTGTGAAGGTGTATGATTGGTTTATGGAAGCCTTGTGAGGGTGTGATTGGCCGTTGAATGGATCAGATCTTCTGTTGAGTGGTTGACAGTTGAGTGATAGTTTGGCTGCTGAGTAGAGGATAGTTTAGTGATCTGATCAGTTGTTCGGTGATCAAGAACCAATAAGCCATATCTGGATTGTGTTTGAAGTTCTTCAGACTAGACTAACAAGCTTATTTTGTAAAGCTCTCTCTTGTAAGACACTTTGGATAAAAGATAAATGTAAACGTAAGCTTCATGTGTTCATTCCAGAAAACTCTCCTTTTTAAATTTTTTGTGGCACGTATGTCAGAAATATTAGACCTGTGGTTGTCATGTGCAGTGGCTCTTTAGGCCCTGGCAACTGATCAAGAAGATTGAGCAGATTAAGGATCTGCCTCTTCACTGACTGATCAGGGATTCTGGGTTTCATGTGCTTGTATGTAGAGCTGCCTAGCAAGGCTGTGGAGTCAGAATATATTTTCTGTGTGATCAGAGATGTGGCCCGCCCTTGTAATCAGTGTCCTAATCACCAAAGCCTTGTTAATGATCATCATCATCAGGATTAAATATAGCTCTCTGGAAGGCTGATAGCCAATCAGAAGGTCTTAATCAAAACGACAGGAAGTTCACGTTGAGCTAGAAAACATTGTTAACCAACCAAAGCTTGTAATTAGGCAAGCCACACACACACACATTTTGTCAACACAAAATATATAAAAACATTTCTATTTGCATCCCTTTCTCCTCCTCTCTCCCTTTCTCCTTCCTCTTTCCCCCTCTTTCTTTCTTTCTTTCCCTCTCTCTTTGTTTCTTTCTTTCTTTCTCTCTTTCTTTGCCTTTCAGTATCTCACTCCACTGTCACCCGTCAGTGTTGTGTGGTTCTGTCACTCCTCTGTGTCTCTGTCTCTCTACAGTGTCTCTCTACAGTGTCTCTCTACAGTGTCTCTCTACAGTGTCTCTCTACAGTGTCTCTCTACAGTGTCTCTCTACAGCCTCTGTCCATCTGCTCTCTCTCACACGTCTCACACATGCCTGTTAGTCTGCACACGCTGTACACCGGATCACCAGCACCGCATGCAGCTGCACCCCGCAGACATCACACTGGAGGTGTGTGTGTGCGTGGGAGCCTGTGTGTGTGTGTGTGTGTGTGTGTTTGTGCGAGCATGTGTGTGTGTGTGTGTGCGTGTGTTAGGGAGCCCCAAATGTCTGTTCTGTCTGTGATCGTGGTGAGGGTGTTGATGTCGTTGATGTTTTTAAGGTTTAGGGTATTTTGGAATGTGGTGCCTGAGGAGACCTTCAGTGACCCCTGACCTTCCGTTATCTCAGCCTGCTCATCAGGGAGTCAGTGTAGGGAGTCAGGTGGTTGAGCGGTTGGGGAATCGGTTTGATACCCGTTCGGTTCGATTCCCAGCCGTGAAAAAAAATGACGTTGTGTCCTTGGGCAAGGCACTTCACCCTACCTGCCTCAGGACAGAATGTCCCTGTACTTACTGTAAGTCACTCTGGATAAGAGTGTCCTATTAAATGACTAAATGTACATGTCTTGAAGCCTTCTGAGCACAGTAACAGAGACAGACATCTGAAGGGGAGAATGGAAGGAAAACAGACGCAACTAGTCGACACTAGAGGACAGAACCCTGTTCCAGCTGGCCTCTCTGCTGTTTCTATTGGCTGGTGGCTGTGGAAAGGAGCCAATCAGAGATGAATAGTTGGCAGCTGAGATCTCTTTATCTTAAATCCATGAAGTTGTGCCCCCCCCCCCCCCCCCCCCCCCCCACACCGCCTCAGGGACCAACCCAGCCAGGGACGGAACTGATTAGAGGAGGAATGTGTTTTAATAACTCAGAACAGACGCATGAAAATATTCATTTTTTCTTTCTCTCTCTCGTTGTTACATGTGTCTTTTTCTCAGTTCAGATCTCTACCTCCCACTACCAGAAAGTCATTCCAGAACATAGATGTTGCTGTGAGCTTGAGCAGCACAGCTTCTTATCCACCAGACATGTTTATGTTGCACTTTTGAGGCTGTCTGATTTCAAATGATCCTCTGCTGACCAGCGCAGGCAGATGGTCAATCTTCTGTGTTGTATCTGTAACTGTGTCCTTGGCCCAGAGCTCCGGAGCTTCTGTCAAACTGATTAGCCAATGAAACCAGCTGCTGCATTACCCAGGATGCATCATCATCCTGTTACATTTACATTTATATGTATTAATTTAGCAGACGCTTTTATCCAAAGCGACATACAAGAGAGCTGTTCTTCACTGAGCATAGCAACTTGATAGATGCCAACACAGCTGGCATCTAGATGACAAAACATATATCACGAGAACCAATAAGTGCCAAGGGATGAGCTATAAGAGCATTCAGCTGAACATTTTACAAGTTTTAAGGTGAGCTTCCGCCAGACAGTAGTCTACCTGTAGGGCGAGTAATAACGCAACAACCACAACAAGTGGTATTTTTGAGTGCCATACTATTTTTCGAATGTTTCTAAGTTCCATTAAATCCTCAGAATAAGTGAGTTTTGAGCCTTTTCTTGAAGGTGAGGAGACAGTCTGTGTTTCTGATGAGGGTGGGGAGTTGAGACCACCATTGAGGAGCCAGACAGTGTAAGAGTTT
This sequence comes from Neosalanx taihuensis, assembly GCA_030340665.1. Classification (NCBI taxonomy): domain Eukaryota; kingdom Metazoa; phylum Chordata; class Actinopteri; order Osmeriformes; family Salangidae; genus Neosalanx; species Neosalanx taihuensis. The sequence continues at coordinate 5,643,912 of CM059299.1, read as the reverse complement.
GAGCTGGGTTGTGGCGCTCTTGAGAAGGGGGACCACTAGGCAGGTGTCAGAGGAGGACCGTAGATGGCAGGCAGGGGTGTAAGGCCGGATGTTGATGACAGCATCTGAAAAAGAGCTTTGTGAGTTCAGAAATACCCTGATACTGACCTTCTGAGCAGTGAACGGGACTGCCCCAAATTATTTCAAGTCTCTCCTCCGGCCTTGCACCCCTGCCCACCCCTGCCCACCCCTGCCCACGTACGGTCCTCCTCTGACTCCTCTCCTCTAGTGGTCCCACCTCTCAAGAGCGCCAGAGCCCAACACAAACTCTTCCCCTGTCTGTCTCCCCAATGGTGGAATCAACTCCCCACCTCCATCAGAAACACAGACTGTCTCCTCACCTTCAAGAAAAGGCTCAAGACACACTTGTTCCGAGAGTTCAACGGTACTTAGGGATAACTGCTGGTCCTAATAATAGGGTCTCCCCTCAGGATCATAAGGATTCCTACTGGGGGACCTGTGGTCTTTTTGACGGTCCTACACCTGCATACCATATTTTTTGCACTATAGGGCGCACTGGATTATAAGGCGCAGTGTCAATGAATTGTCTATTTTCGATCTTTTTTCATATATAAAGCGCACCGGACTATAAGGCGCATTAAGCGGGAAAAAAACTGTCAGATAAATCAGTCGAATAATATTATGGTGAAGCACAGTATGTATTACTCCGCGACGCTCCTGGTTATGGTAGCCGTAATGCTGCAAGCGGTGCGGCTTTGTCGTTTACCAAAGTCGTACAAAAACATTTTGATTTAGCACCGTGAGCGCATTGTACCACACAAAAATCGCTTAGAGGTCAGTAAACAAAAGAATTAATCCATATATAAGGCGCTTCGGATTATAAGGCGCAGTGTCGTTTTTTGAGAAAAATAAAGGCTTTTAAGTGCGCCCTATAGTCCGAAAATTACGGTAGGTTTTTGGTCCTCGCTGTCAAGTACACTGTTGTTGTTGTTGCTTTGTTGATTGCTTCCTACAGGTACACCAATGCCCATTGGAGATGCTTGCCTTAAATTTGAAACTTTTTCAGCTAAGTGCTCTTATAGCTCTTCCCTTGACACTTATTGGTTCTCATGATGTATGTTTGGTAATCTATATGCCTGCTATATTTGGGGTCTATCACATTGCTATGCTCTTTTGTCAAGCTCTCTCTTGGAAGTCGCTTTGGATAAAAGCATCTGCTAAATGAATACATGTGAACGTAAAAGAGCATCATGTCATCAGATGTCCAGGATAGTGTTGGTGTGAAACAGGGAGATGTGGAACACATCTCAGCATCACATCTCAGCATCACATCTCAGCATCACATCTCAGCATCACATCTCAGCACTACATCTCAGCATCACATCTCAGCATCACATCTCAGCATCACATCTCAGCACTACATCTCAGCATCACATCTCAGCATCACATCTCAGCACTACATCTCAGCATCACATCTCAGCATCACATCTCAGCATCACATCTCAGCACTACATCTCAGCATCACATCTCAGCGTCACATCTCAGAATCACATCACAGCATCATATCTCAGCACCACATCTCAGCATCTCATTTTATCATCACATCTCAGAATCACATCACAGCATCTCAGCATCACATCTCAGCATCTCAGCATCACATCTCAGCATCTCAGCATCACATCTCAGCATCTCAGCATCACATCTCAGCATCACAGCAGCATCACAGCAGCATCACAGCTGGCAACACCACTCAATAACACAGACCAGAAAAACAAATGTGGTAATTGGCAATTATTCTGTTTGTGCTTTGATGGAGGAGGAAGGGCACGTGTGTGTGTGTGTGTGTGTGTGTGTGTGTGTGTGTGTGTGTGTGTGTGTGTGTGTGAGAGAGAGAGAGAGAGATATTGAGGTTGTGGGGGGTCCCAGCAGAAAAGAGCATTGCTATAGAAACGGCATGCTCATGAGAGCCGCTCAGCTCCGATTGAAATGTTCCTCTCTCTCTGTCCTCTGCTGTCAGCGGGTTTTCAACCAACTGCTCAGCTTCAAATCATAAAACCACCAAAGAGTCACCAGGCTCACATATCTGCTGCTGTGTTTTCCAGTGGGGTCACCAAAAGGGATTTGTTCTTTAAACCTGCTCTCCTCTCATTTCCTCCTCTCCACTCCAGTGTCTGAGGATTAGAGGTGCACTATATAAGGATTACTATGGTATTCATCTTCTTAGGCTGTCTTTATAATTTAGAGCTGCACTACTGTGACTCCCTGGAGGGCATGAGCACCTTGACAGATGGGGGGAGAGGAGAGGAAGAGGAGGGGAAGAAGATGAGAGTGGAGGAGAGGAGAGAGATCACGGAAAGGCCAGCCATACTTGTGTGTTTTAGGGGCCCTTAATGTGTTTAAGGGGTCAAACTAAATAAAGCTACACCTTACAGTGACCAGTCATGATCAGATTGAACTCATACATATACAGTCACTAACTGTGGGTCAGAAGACCCAAACCAAACCTCCATTAGGCTGCCCTCTGAACGTCTGACCCCCTCCCCCACATCTCTCTCTCTCACACACACACACAGATGCTCAGGCTCTACATTATTCATTCACGTGGGTTTGCATCGCCGATGACTGAAATATTTATATAATCATGATGAGAGAAAGAGAAAAGCAGTGAAGTGAAAAGAGAAAAAAAGGAAAGAGAGACCAGAGAGAGACCTGAGAGAGACCAGGGAGAGACCTGGGAGAGACTAGAGAGAAAGACCAGGGAGAGTCCTGGGAGAGACCAGAGAGAGAGACCAGGGAGAGACCTGGGAGAGACTAGAGAGAAAGACCAGGGAGAGTCCTGGGAGAGACCAGAGAGAGAGACCAGGGAGAGACCTGGGAGAGACTAGAGAGAAAGACCAGGGAGAGTCCTGGGAGAGACCAGAGAGAGAGACCAGGGAGAGACCTGGGAGAGACTAGACAGAGAGACCAGGGAGAAACCTGGGAGAGACTAGAGAGAGAGACCAGGGAGAGACCTGGGAGAGACTAGAGAGAAAGACCAGGGAGAGTCCTGGGAGAGACCAGAGAGAGAGACCAGGGAGAGTCCTGGGAGAGACCAGAGAGAAAGACCAGGGAGAGTCCTGGGAGAGACCAGAGAGAGAGACCAGGGAGAGACCTGGGAGAGACTAGACAGAGAGACCAGGGAGAAACCTGGGAGAGACTAGAGAGAGAGACCAGGGAGAGTCCTTAGAGAGACTAGAGAGAGACCAGAGAGAGACCAAAGAGAAACCTTGGACAGTACGTTCAGGAAAACAGACACACTGTCTGTACGTATGTGCGTCTAGACATGTTGGTGTGTATTTGTACACGTTCAGTGTTTGTAAGTGAACAGCAGCTCCCAACAGCAACCATCACCATGGATCTGGTGTTAATGGTCTGTCAGCAGTGGAGAGTTATGTGAGGATGAGGTCACATGAGGTCACATGAGGCAGCCTCATCACTGAGGTTGTATGTGTTAACATACGTATGTGGGAGGAGATTTGCAAATGTATCAAGTTAGGCTGGTGTTTGTGCATGTGCGCTGTGTCAGTGTGCAGTGTGTGAGTTTGTTTGTGTGCGGATGGAGGATGTGTGTGTGTGTGTGGCTTGGGAAATGTGTGTGTGTGTGTTTCCCAGTGTTCCAGGCTGGATGCTTGTGTTCTTAATGAGATAAAAGGGAAGCTTTCAAACTGCACCAATTACAACTAATCAGAGTCTTTATGTTTTCTGCCTCCCTCCATCTCCTGCGTCTCAGTAATGGTTTCCTTAAATTACAGATGAAACTAAAAAAATTTGAATATTGTGCAAAAATTCATTCACGTCAGCAATTCAACTTCAAATGTGAAACTAACACGTGATATCAACTTAGTACATGCAAAGTGAGATATGTCAAGGCTTTATTTGTTATAATCTTGATGATCATGGCTTACAGTTTTTGAAAACCCCAAATTCCAAATCTCAGAAAATTTGCATACTGGGAAAAGGTTCAATACTATAGGCTCAAAGTGTCACACGCTCATCAGCTAATCAATCCAAAACACATGTGAAGGGTTAATGAGTCTTTAAATGGTCTCTCAGTCTGGTTCAGTAGAATTCACCTGACAGACCTGACAGCTGTGCAGAAAACCATCCACAAGGAGGGAAAGCCTCAAAAGGTAATTGCAGAAGAAGTTGGATGTTCTCAAAGTGCTGTATCAAAGCACATGAATAGAAAGTTAGCTGGAAGGGAAAGGTGTGGAAGAAAAAGGTGCACAAGCCGCAGGGATGACCAGATTCTGGAAAGGATTGTCAGGAAAAGGCCATTCAAAAGTGTGGGGGAACTTCACAAGGAGTGGACCGAGGCTGGAGTACATCAAGAGCCACCACACACCGACGGATCCTGCAAATGGGCTTCAAATGTCGTATTCCTCTTATCAAGCCGCTCCTGAACAACAAACAACGTCATACCTGGGCTAAAAACAAAAATAACTGGTCTGTTGCTCAGTGGTCCAAAGTCCTCTTTTCCGATGAGAGCACATTTTGCATCTCATTTGAAAACCAAGGTCCCAGAGTCTGGAGGAAGAATGGAGATGCACACAATCCAAGATGCATGAAGTCCAGTGTGAAGTCTCCTCAGTCTGTGTTGGTTAGGGGGGCCATGTAATCGGCTGGTGTTGGTCCACTGTGCTTTATTGAGTCCAGAGTCAACGCAGCTGTCTATCAGGAGATTTTAGAACACTTCGTAGTTCCTTCAGCAGACAAGCTTTATGGAGATGCTGACTTCATTTTCCAAAAGGACTTGGCACCTGCCCACACTGCCAAAAGTACCAAAACCTGGTTAAATAACCATCAGATAACGGTGCTTGATTGGCCAGCAAACTCACCAGACCTGAACCCCATAGAGAATTTATGGGGCATTGCCAAGAGAAAGATGAGAGACATGAGACCGAACGATGCAGCGGAGCTGAAGGTCGCTATCAAAGCATCCTGGTCCTCCATAACACCTGAGCAGTGCCACAGGCTGATAGCATCCATGCCACGCCGTATTGAGGCAGTAAATCGTGCAAAAGGGGCCCAAACCAAGCAGTAAGTACAAGATTAAACCTTTCAGAGGGCCAATATTTCTCTGTTTAAAATCCACTTTCTATTAATTGTATGTGACATTCTAATTTTTGGACATTTTCAATGTGACATTTTCATACGTTGTAAGCCTTAATCATCTAAATTATATCAAATGAAGGCTTAAAATATCTTGAGTTGCATGTTATGAACCTATGTCATACATTAGTTTCACCATGTAAATCTAATTGCTGGAATAAATGAACCTTTGCACAATATTCTAATTTTTTGAGTTTCACCTGTATCTCCCCTCTCTCTCTCTACCTCCTCTCTCAACTCTCTCTTTTTCCAATTATCTCTCTCTCTTCCTCTTAACTTTAATTAGTTTGTTAGTAGAGAACAGCGCTGTCAGAATCCTCCTGCGCTGTGATTGGATGTGTTGGCAGCTGATGTCAGCTGGGGCAGGAAAAGAGAGGAAGTGGATCTGAGACTTCGCCCCTCTGGTCAGACAGCCACGCCCAGCAGGGGGTCGTCACCCTAACAGAGCTACCAGCCTATTAAACTAGAGCCACACCTTTACATTGACTATAGTGATAAGGACATGTGCAGTAGCTTCAGTAGAACAGTTCAGTTAAGGCTTTAGTTTCTGATCCTTGTCCATCCTCATGTACACACAGACCCAGAGCGTGTAGGATCAGCCCTGGCTGCTGCTTCATCAGCCTCTCCCCTGGTCTAGAGGATGACACACGGCCATGAATCATTGAGTGGAACTGGGACGCAGACCCTAACATGAGCAGTCACCAATGAGAGGCACTGACTCTCCAATGAGTCACCAGCTGTCTGTTTACAGGAGGAACTGCTGGGCCTATTTATATACAGCATGAAGCCCTGCGTTGTTTAGATACAGTGTTCCTGACTGTGGGTGTTTGTGTGCTAGTCAGCAGCAGTCATTTGTCTTTCCTCATGGCTATGTGTTCCTGGTTCATGGTGATATGAAGAACTACTCAGTAGATGAACACGTAAAAAAAAAATACATACACAATCTGCATTAGTGGTGGGTAAGGTTTCACTCTACACTTGCACTTGAAATTGTGGACTTCTGATTGATTCAAATGCATGAAAATACCTTAATGATTGGTTTTCAATCAGGAAGCTCAAACTCAGAGAGCGTGTGACTGGCTGAGAGACAGGAAGCAGTATGTTTTGATAAAGAGCTCCAGGTTACGTCGGACTGTGCTGCATTCCATCCTACCCACGCTGCACCTGAGCAGTGATCATCTGACTAATTTCCCAGGAGACTTTGCGGCACCAGAGCTGCGTTCTGAATCTGGATGAAACGATCCTGTTTAGCTTGTTCTGATGTTTACAGGGCAGCGCGTTCACACGCACACAAACACACATACACAAACAAACATACGCAAACACACATACACAATCCAACACGCATACACCTTTTGAAATCCTCCCAACACACATACACAATCAATCACGCAGGCATTTAAAAAGTCCCTTCATGTGTGGAAGTCTCCGGATGGTTAACTAACCAGGGTTTTAGCACACATCTTCGGTGACTCATGCAGCGTTTAAAGCTAATCACAGACTAAGCTGTTATTGACTGTTTATGGAAGGCTGCTATCAGATGGACTGTTCTGACTGCTTCCGTCTGACTGCTTCTGTCTGACTGCTTCTGTCTGACTGCTTCTGTCTGACTGCTTCTGTCTGGCTGCTTCTGTCTGACTGATCACTCTACATCACCTCCACGTGAACACTTTATTCAAGCAGCAGAGCAGCAGTTCTAACAAGCTAGAAAGCCTGACAGCAGGTTTATAGATGGAAGCTTTTAGCTTTGGGAAACTCCCACAGTCAGAGCAGAGTCAGACAGCAAGCACTACAGTCTAGTTTGACCTGACAGATCAAGACCCTCGGAGAAACAAGCTGCAGATCACTCTCACTGAGGAGAGAGGCTGAGAGGCTGAGGAGAGAGGCTGAAAGGCTGTGGGAAGAGGCTGAAAGACTCCAGAGAGTGGCTGAGAGGAGAAGCTGTGGAGAGAGGCTGAAAGGAGAGATGCAGAGAAGCTGAGAGACGACATGCTGTGAATAGAGGCTGAGAGGCTGGGAGGAGAGGATGTGGAGAGAGGCTGATATGAGAAATGCTGAGAGGGGAGAGGCTGAAAGGAGAGGATTAGAGGCTGAGAGGATTGGAGGAAGAAACTTGAGATAAGAAAGGTGAAAAAAGAGACATGGAGGCTGAAGCTGGGTGACAAAAGAAGCTTTTCCTAGAAGGTTCCATTACTGCAAGTCAGAGGTGACATCCAAGTACAGAGTCAGTAACAGGAGAGGAACATGTAAACAGATGTTGAATATCAGGAGAAAAAAAGAGAGAGAGAGAGGGGGGGAGGGAGAGAGAAAGAGGGGGCGGGGCGAGAGGGGGAATGAAAATATGTTTCCCAGACTTTCTAGAAAGACACACACAACACATGCACATCTCATATGTGAGTGGTCAACACTTCCCAATGTCCCCCCAGTCCCATGGAAGTCCCCGGTCACCTGCGGGACAGCTGGGGGACAAACAGGCCATGACACCCCAACTCTCCATCACTACAGCAGGAGGACAGCTGAGTAACCATGGTGACTCATACTGTAGGCTGGGAGAGCCAGGAAACAGCTGCATGCTACTAGAGAGGGGCTGTGTATCTGTATATCTGTGTGTCTGTATATCTGTGTCTGTATATCTGTTTGTCTGTATATCTGTGTGTCTGTATATCGGTGTGTCTTTATATCTGTGTCTGTATATCTGTGTCTGTATGTCTGTGTCTGTATATCTGTGTCTGTATATCTGTGTGTTTGTATATCGGTGTGTCTGTATATCTGTGTCTGTATATCTGTGTATCTGTATATCTGTGTGTCTGTATGTCTGTGTGTCTGTATATCTATCAGCAGGTGTGTGTGTGTCTGTGTGTGTGTGTGTGTGCATGTGCGTGTGTGTGTGTCCAAGTGTGCGTATGTGTGCAAGCATGTGAAAGTAAATCTCTAATGAGCTCTGGTAGAAGAGTGTGGAAGGGTTAGAATGTGGGCGTCCTCCAGACATCATTAGAGGAATCCCTATGTTTCCCTGGGGACAGCTCACACACACACACACACACTCACACACACACTCTCACACACACACAGGTCAAAGAGGACAGCGTTCTGTGGGATGGGGTTGCGTGATCTCTGGGGAGAGTTTGCTAATTAGGAAACAGGGGTCAAATAATCCCTTATCCTCCTGGCTCTGGAGGCAGAAAGGTGGACATGTTTTCAGCAGACAGAAACCATCTCAGCAGCTGGATGTCACATGGTTACTGGATCTTGTCATTGTTAGGGGTGTGACTCATAATGGTTGGTTTTATCGTTAGTGAATAATTAATTCTTAGATTATTTGGATCAGGAAAAAAACCCTATCCTCTCTAAAACCTCAACTTCTCCATGAATCAGACTTCTTCAGAGAACCCAGCTGGGTGTCAGAAACCACCTTTTCTTGATTTGATTGGGTCATTTCCCAGATCAGAACTATAGATCAGAGTAAATCCAGACCATCAGGGCACCTTTACTGTCCAAACCCAGAAGATGAGGGGAAACTCTCCTGTCTGAGGATCAGTTCTAATTACACTCTTAGTCTCTTCTGCATTTGCAGGGAAGCGCTCTGTAGATCTCTCTCATCTCTCCTGTCTTCGCTCTCAGGGAGAGTTTCACTAGAGACAGGATTACAGAGTGATTCATGCCCTGAAAACCCCCATGTTTTGTATGGTAGCACTCTACTTTGTGTGTGCATGAAAGTGAGAGAAGAGGAGGGAAGAGAGAGAGAGAGAGAGAGAGAGAGAGAGAGAGAGAGAGAGAGAGAGAGAGAGAGAGAGAGAGAGAGGAGAGAGAGAGAGAGAGAGAGATAGAGAGAGAGAGAGAGAGAGAGAGAGAGAGGGAAAGAGAGAGAGAGAGAGAGATAGAGAGAGAGAGAGGGAGAGAGAGAGAGAGAGAGAGAGAGAGAGAGAGATGCAAACCAGAAAGAGTGGGAGGGGATGTTCCGCTTGTGTTCTTGGTAATCTCAGAGTTGCTCTTGTGAATTAAATAAAACAAATCTGTGACGTCTGTTGAAACTGAAGGAATAAAAGACGCCACACATACATGATCAATACCCAACATGTATATACAAGTTCCTGTGACACACACTACTGACATAACCATGATGGTCAACACTGTTCAATCACAGTAACAGGCGTTTTGACTGGCTAGAATAAAAAACATGTTTTCTATACAGAGAGGAAGTTACCTCACAAACTAACGCTGGACTGAAAAAAATGGGGTTTTATTCTGAGAAATAATTTCGACTCCTTCCTTGCCTTTCCAAACATAAAAGTGTATCTGGACAGCAATACATATATTGAAAGCATCAAAACATCTAGCTAACTCTTGAAAGTGTACACTGAGCATTGAAAACCAACAGCTACCTGAAACAACACATTAGAACAGGTAAACTCACTGCTAAACTAGCAGGGGGGGGGGGAGAGGCCCCCCTTAATAGGGGGGAAAGGCCCCCCTTACTGGGAACTACTGTCAACATAGGCTAGTGAATTCACATGAGCTCAGCCACATATATGGAACACGTCTCTCTATATACACACACATTGATGCACAAATGCTTGCACACACTTGCACACACGCAGGTATACACACACACACACACACACCTTTAAGACCTCTGTGGCTTGTCTCCCATCAAACTTGTGAGTCTCTACCTGAGGATCCTTCTGTTAATCATACTGGACGTAGAGTTCCTATTGATACCTGCAGCTTACCAACTGGGGCCATTTTAGAACATCACGCTCTAACATTCCATCACAGAGTTCCACGGCACATTATGGGTTCTATGTTTTGTTAGAATGATCCATGTTAGATCCAGGTATGTTATAACCATCCTTTGTGTCAGCTTACATTGGAATGTTCCATCATTAGACATTGAGTCACGTTTGTGGTCCCTTATTGAAAGAAGGTTCCTCGTGTTCCGTGTTCTAGAGCTTCAGCGGGTCAGAATCGTGTCTCTGAGTTCTCCCTCCTCAGATGGGTTCCTCGCATATCGTCGCGTTCGAAGCTCAGGTTGTTGTGTGAGCGTGAGATCATCAGTAGTTTCTCCTTCTTGGTGTAGTCCCTCTGCACAGCCACAGGGGGCGCCAGCAGACGCTCCCCTGCTTCCTCCCGGTCCTCCAGCTTCATGTAGCCCTTACTGCTGGAGCGGTCCAGCCGGGGCCAGCTGGGGTGCTTCCTCTGCTCTGACGCCACGCTGAGAGACACAGCACTCCGCTCCAGGTCCAGGGACTTGGAGTGAGAACTGAGCATGTGCAGGGAGCTGTTGGAGCCAAAGTCTTTCCGGGCAGCGCCTGGGGAGAGGTAGCGTCCGGAGGCGGAGCCCGGGGACAGTGAACTGCGTGAGGAGGAGGTGCTATGGGACTCAGAGGCGGAGTTACTCCTGAGCAGAGCCAGGCCAGGGGGTTTGTGGGCCTTTGCCACGACCGGAACAGGAACCGCCAGCGAGGACATCATCGCTGAAGGTCGCGGCCTCTCCCCGTCGACCTCGCCGTCCTCCGTGATGCTGTCCATCTCCGGCTCGTCGATGACGCAGTTGTTGAGCTTGATGACGGGCAGTGTGAACGCACTGATCGATGACGACACGATGGATCGTGTCTGACAGAGCTTCAAAGCCCCGCCCCTCTCTTCCCACTGATGCCCCGCCCCCTGCTCTGACTGGAACCCAAACACTGACCCAGACCTGTCCCTGTACAGGGGGGACAGCAAGCCCCCCTTGGCCTCACCTAGCAACCCTTCCTCTTCCTCTGTGGAGCTGGCTCTCAGGGACCCCCCCCTGCAGCGCCCTGGGCCCCTCAGCGGCCCCCGGCCCTCGCCCCCCAGGCCTGAGAAGCTGAGCAGGGTGTTGGCAGCCAGGCGAGAGGCACTCTGCGTCTCCTCCCGGAGCTCCTGGTCAGAGTAGGAGGCGTAGGGGCCAGAGTAGAGGGGCCCTGTGTACTGGGGGCCCCCGTAGGCTCCGTTCATCTGCTTCTGCTCCTGTAGACGCAGACTGTGGATGTCGATGACAGTGGAGTACATGTCCCTCATGTGGATCACCTTAGTCTCCCTGAGGACAGGAAAGTTGAAGAGGAGATGAAGGCAAGAGAATGAGAGAAGGAGTGAAGCATGGAAGAGCAACAACCCTGACAGAGAGCCCTCCCTCCCTCCCTCCCGCTCCCCCTCCCTCCCTGCTGTACCTGTCTCTGTTCTCATGCAGGATGGCGTTGGCACAGATGAAGATGAAGATTCCAATGCCCATGGTGAAGGGGCCCATCATCCTCATCCTCTCTGAGTGCAAATAACGCTCCAGAAACCGAGCCAGAATTCCACGGTGGTCAGAGGTGATCACTGGGTCATCAGAGGTCACAGAGGACCCGTTAGATGTCTTTTTAATCTCTGGGGCGTGGCCAGGGGCGTGGCCATCCAGGAAGGGGTGTTTGTGTGGCCAGTAGCCAAGCACTGCCATTGCCACACCCACCATCAGAATCAGAATCCCCAAAACCAGAAAAAACCCGGAGGCAGAGTAGAGGCGGAGCTTCCCACGAACCACCACCACATCTGAGCGACGCTTCCTCTTCCTCTGTTGGGTGGGGTCAGGCCCAGGGGGAGGGACCTGGAGGTGGAAGTTGGACCGGGAGGAGTCCTGTCTCTTTAAGGCTGCCAGCCCAGTGATCACCCCCCCTGTGGCTATCATCCCTGCAGCAGGACACACCCCTGGGGAGGCAGGAGAGGCACATGGTTAGAAGGGCACACTCACATGGGTAAACACACACACACACAATGTACTAAACATACACACAAACAGACATGGACACACACACACAAAGGCACTCTCTGTCTAACCGTGGACACACAAACAGCATGCAGATGAGAGAGATCTCTGAGTTAGTATCATTCAAGGACTGACCACCTGATGCCTCACCAGCCAATCACGCCATCCGATCCACACAGTTACAGTTTAACAGATTGAAACTTCCCAGTATTCAGAACATCTTTGGTTATTCTGAATCTGAAATCCTGAGCTTAACCTTTGACAGGATCTTTTTATGACAGTATAGGATTTCAGTGCTGTCAGACTGGCAGCTTTATATTGGCAGTATTTTCCCTCACTTAATGTGGTCCGTTTAAATGTTTGGTGTTTCATAAATGATATATACATACTGGTATGAGTCTAATAAGGTAAGGGGTTATGGAAGGAAGGAAGGAAGGAAGGAAGGAAGGAAGGAAGGAAGGAAGGAAGGAAGGAAGGAAGGAAGGAAGGAAGGAAGGAAGGAAGGATGGGAGGATGGGAGGATGGAAGGCTTGAACACCAGCAGGAGAAAACAGATTTAGATTAAACTGAGGATTGTTCTTTTACATGTGACCTTTGTCTCTCTTCTGCTCCAGCTGTCTCTGTCCTTTTACACACGCTCACTCTCTCTCTCTCTCTGCCTCTCTCGCTCTCTGTCGCCCTCTCTATCGCTCTCTATCCCCCTCTCTCTACCTCTCTCTCTATTTATCTCTCTCTATCTCTCTCGCTCCCTCTCTCTGCCGCTCTCTATTTCTCGCTCTCTCTCCCTCTCTCTCTCCCTCTTCTCCATCTCTCTCTCCAGAGATCTGTGTCTCCCCCCTGCTTCCGTCTTCTGCCCTCTCTCACACTCTCCTCTGCCCTCTCTCTTGCTCTCTCCTCAGATTGCTTTCCATTGGTCTCTCCCTCTTCTACGAACACACTCTCTATTTACATTTCCAGTTCACATCTCAGGAGGATTGTTGATGCAACCCATGCCCCTCTCTCTCTCTCTCTCTCTGTCTCTCTCTCTCACACACACAAATTCAATTTCCTCCCTGTCAACCCTAACTCCAGTTACATCATCTTTGTGTCATACTAATACATTTTTAACAAGGAGGTTAGTCAATAACATAAAGCAGAGTCCTTGAAGATTGAAGCCCAGCTTGTCATATCTTGACTTGACCGGGTCTAATAAGGTGTGAGTGCAGCTCAGGCACTGAGACATGGAGCAGCAACAAACACAGGCTCACACTTCATCCTGCTCCATCTAAGAAGAGGAGGAAGGACACAGTGAGGTCTGGAATCATCTGGAACGGTCTAGGAATCGGTTTCTTCTGGAGAAATAAGCCCTGGGGAAGGTTTCCTTGAAACACTCCAATCCCACGAAAGTGGTCATTTCTCACAGACAACGAACATGCCTTTAATTTAAAAAATGGGACCTTTTTTTAGAATGCACTTTGAAGGTTGAGTTGCACCAAAATGACAGTGTGTGTCTGTGTGTGTCTGTGTGTGTGTGTGTTTGTTGTGCTGTAAGATTACTCATTGCTTCCCTTCATCATTACTGGGTCAGTGAACAAGGCTGCCCTTAACGCTGTACAAGCGGATGAGCTATTCCAACACGCACGTGTTGATCTGAAACACAAGCATAAGAAAATCAAGGACAGAGATGACAGCTGCCTTGACCCTCCCCCGCTCCCCCCGCCCCCTGCCCCCTCCTTCCTCTCCCCTCTCTTTTTCAGTAAAGACATCTGTTGTGGGAGTTGTAGTTTAGTGGTAGCAGAGGCGGGGGAGTGTTAGTGCACTGAGAGGAGGCAGGGAGTTCTAACCTTTCAGATAATGACTGATGTGAAGTTCACCTGCAAACGGCAGGATGAGAGAGGGGGCCAGCGGGTGGCTGTGTGTGTGTGTATGTGTGTATGTATGTATGTGTGTGTGTCAACAGAACCTCACTGCCGTTGCTATTGACGGTTCCTTTTTATTTATATATATATATATGCCTTGCTGTACTTTCTCACCTTTAATCAAGTGGTCAGAACACAGAGGCATCACACTCTTGCTCTCTCAAACACACACACACACTATTTCTATCTTGTTCAAACACACACACACAGCCTTATTGCGTTATTGATCAGAGATCGGCTCAGTAAAGACAGTGAAAGCTCAACATCTATGGACAGAAAATGATGGAACCTTGAATCTGAGGTTCTTACAGGTGAAACATTAAGAACGGTTCTGAATAGGGACATACCATGATAAGACGTAAATAATTCCAAGAAGAGCCAATACAATTATATTAACACAAAATTATAAAATAAATTAATTTAATAAAGCAGAGTTTATAGGTATTCAGATAAGACACAGAATAGGCGTGAGGCTATTAGACACGAAGATAAAGAGGCTAATGATTCCAGGGGCGTAGGAAGGAGTTTAACATTGGGGGGGACGTTTGCATGCCATGTGATTTTTTTCAGTGTCAAACATGCCGTGGCAGCACTTGTATTTTGCTATGGATCCTAATAACTCCAGACTGTGCACACACATTTTGTATCTATTTTTTATTTATTTTTTTGTTGTTGTTGTCACTGTTTGTTTTATTGCTATTGTAATAATCATTGATTATTGATTTATTTTTGTCTGTTTGTCTTTGGGGATAAAAAAGAAAAGAAAAATTGTTACATTTGTAAAATGATGTTGTTCTATATTGAGAAAAATCAATAAACAAAGTGAAAAAAAAAAAACATGCCGTGGCACACAAAAGTTTGAAAAACACTGGCCTAGGCAAAAGAGCCAAAATGTTGTTTCCTCCTGTCATTTGCAGCCACAAACTGCCTGCAAATTGACTTCTTGTCCAGTAAGTCAAGTTTATCCTGATGGACGTGACAGACAGCAACATGGTTGAGTCTGTTTTGAGACATTGTGGACCGGAGCCAAGTTTTGAGCCTGCGGAGGACACTAAAACTTCTCTCTGCCTCACAGGATGAAACAGGGACTACTAAAAGCAACCTGACCAGGTTTTCCACTTGCCCAAATAGACTACGTACCTCTACAGGCAATCCACGAATGATCCCTGCAGCCTCTGCACTGTTGCTAAATGAGTAGTTCAGGCGAAACATAGAAAGCTGCACTGAAAGTGACTCTCTGTTCAACTCTGGGTATTTCTCAATGACTGCAGCATCAATCACTCCACTCAGAAGTGTCTCTTCCAACTTTTGCAAAGTCAACAAGTCGTTCTGGTTAAATAGCTCACTGAGCTTTGCATCTACAATATCCAGGACTTTAAAGAACTCCCCTCTGTAGTGGTCCTTGGCACTTTTAGGTTGATGTGCCTCAGCTCCTTCAATGAAGCGTTTTGGGGGCGGTCTGGTCTGTGCAATGGTAATAGGCTTAACACCTAAAGACTGAACCACAGCCGTCGCCTCTTCAAACAGAGTTTTGAAACTTTCCTCATTTCTTTTGGCCTTGATTGAGGTCCTAACAACTTCAACAGCAGCCCTCATGCCAGCAATGGTTTCAGTTCTCTTCTGAAAAGAGATGTTCAGGCACTCAAGCTCAAAAATCACTGGTGAGGCAAGGATGAGACCCAGAACTGTTTTGCCTTTCCTAAACTGCCCTAGCAGCCCATTAGCAGTAGATGCAGTATTTGAGGCACCACAAGCCATCTCCTGCAAGCTAGCCAGCACTGACCCATACTGTGACAAAACAGCTTTTATGGCTTTGCCCCGTACTGTCCATCTTGTGGGACACAGGGGTTTTATTGCAGTGCATGATGGGTTCTCTGCATGTGCTATTGCTGCATGGATCGCCTTAAACTTCCCTGAATGAGACAAAAGGACTCCAAGCTGGTTGACCCAATCCAATGAGTCTCTGATCAGAACAGAGGACAAGCAAGCTTTCTGTGTGATTAAATTAGTGCAGTGGGCTCCACAATGAACGTAAAGTGCTAGTGGCTGCTCTTGTTTTATCAGTGCCTGTGCACCAGCATGCTTCCCAGCCATATTAGCTGCCCCGTCATAAGTTTGACCTCGTAACCCATGCATTGGTAAATTTAATCTCAGCAGCACATCGTTAACTACTCCAGCAAGGCTTTTTCCTGTTGTTTCAGTAACAGAATACATGCCGATGAACTCTTCACGGGGCTTCAGGTCATTGTCAACATAACGCAGGCAAATACTTTCTTGTTCTTGCCCGGAAATGTCTTGTGTTCCATCCATTATCACAGCATATTGAAGAACCGGTAGATCTCTGATTGCATCAGCTATTCCACTCACAATACTGTTGCTCATTGTAGCCAGAATTTCATTCTGGATTTGTGGACTGATGTAATCTTTCTGGGACCTCTGCAACCATTTGGCTAAAAGGACATCATCCTCTGCCTTGTCTTTCAAAAGTTGATAAAAATTACTGTTTTCATCCTCATGTCCTCTCAAGGCCTGTCCCTGTCGTGCCAAATACTTGATGGAACTCACAATTTTCCCCAGACAGTGCCTGTTGTCTGATTGTGTATTTGCTAAAGCACTGGACAACTGTGCATTTACAGGGTGATTTTCTTGTGCAGTCACAGAGACAGCGTGACGGTGTATATGACTACTTTCATGTGCTTTAAATTTTTCAATAGCTTTCTTCCAATTTTTGAATCCAGAAGTGATAAAGGCGGGCTCTGATTTTACAGCAAATGGTGTGGGTTTGTCCTGGTAAATTCTCATGCAATAAAAACACAAAAAACCCTTCTGCACTGCATCATAATGTAGCCAGGGAAAGTCCTTGTACCACCGCTCTTGGAAGGAGAGAGTTCTGTTAGACAGAACTTGAGTGTCAATGAATTTTGGATGTGGCTGATATGACTCTGTCCTCTGTCCCCTGACTTCAGTGTCTCTCAGCTGTCTTTCCCTGCTCTGAACACCCTAAAAGGAAAACAGTCATGTTACCCAATGCTACAAGACTGCAGTTACTACAACCCTTTAAGGTTAGGTGAATAAGGTATAGAAAAACACTGATGGGAAAGCTAGTGGAATATTAAAATCATGTTTGTACTTTTCACTGTTCCCTTCTTATCATGTTAAAACCTTCCTCTCATGATCAACAACCTAACATCACCTCACTTTATACTGTAGCACCTACCTGCAACTCTGCACAGGCTTTCCCTGCATCTCCCTCACTGTGAATGTCCAGCTGAACTTCATCTGATCTCTAATATGAAAGCAGTGGAGATGAATAAGGCATAGATAAATACTGATTTGAAAGCTAGTGCAATATTAAAATCATGTTTGTAATTTATTTTATTGTTTAAATTCAACCCTGTTCACTTCTTATCATGTAAAAACCTTCCTCTCATGATCAACAACCTAACATCACCTCACTTTATACTGTAGCACCTACCTGCAACTCTGCAGTGCTGGCTTTCCCTGCATCTCCCTCACTGTGAATGTCCAGCTGAACTTCATCTGATCTCTAATATGAAAGCAGTTGAGATGAATAAGGCATAGATAAATACTGATTTGAAAGCTAGTGCAATATTAAAATCATGTTTGTAATTTATTTTATTGTTTAAATTCATACTTCAGTCGCTTATTTAGAACAAACAGAATAAAACACCTTTTGGTAGAGCTGTGCACAAATGGGAACAATATAATAGGACATATTGTAACTGAACATATAGGTAAATCATTCTGGCAAATGACTAAATGTTGCGGAGGTTGAACTAATAGTTATGAAAATGTTCATTCTGATCTGAGAAAAGCACCAAAGCAACTGAGACAAACTGTAATAGGAAAATAATGTTCTTTTTACAGTTATCTTAAATCAAATCTCTTTTCGTATTTTACGTTACTGGAAAGTTCGCCAAATTTTCGCCAGCAGCAACCGTTGGCTAGTAACGGTCATAGTAACAACGTTTACCTAGCAAGAAGAGTGTACTAGTTAGATGTTGTCATCTTAACATCAATAAGTCTAACGTTAGACAGAAACTATAATTACCCTCCTGGGCAAAAGTATTACCAACTCACATTTCCTTTCATTTTTTTCGTGCCCTGGAGAAAGAAATAATTTGTGAGCTGCTGCTGTCTTTTCATCTTCACGGCTCTCTGACCTGTCGCTAGTACTAGGCAGACACCCGCATCTCAAACACTCTGAGTAGGGAGGACAAACCCGTTTGAGCGTTTTTTCCGAAATACGTTTTAATAGTTATTCCTGGGGAAATTATGTAATTAAATTACATAGTAACTATACTAAAATACGTATGCACAATAATATCAACAACATTAGCGAAATTTAGACGTTTTTAAAGGTTTTTAATTTTACCTCGAAGCTACTTCCGTTAATCAGCTGTTTGTGGAAAAGAGGCTAGTTTCACGACAGCGACTTTGGATGTAGTTCACCTACACAATCCACAAGATATATCTGTATACAGTTACGTTAACAGGTCTTGTTTGTTACAGAGTCTGAGCGATTGAGGGGCCGATGACAAGACGCTGTGTTGCGCTTTCAAAATAAAAGCTAACAAGTAAAAAAAATCGAAATCAAATATTTTGCAGTATAATTTTTGGGGGGGACAAATGCGCCTGTAGCCAACATTGGGGGGGACACGTCCCCCCCGTCCCCCCCGGTTCCTACGCCCATGAATGATTCCACAGTGGTCTTTGCCAAGAAAACATAGACGCCTTGGGACTGTGGAACCAAATCCCGGAGAGACAGGCGCGTGTGCGCGGTGTGTGTGGGGGGATGCTGTTAGAAGACCGCTGATTACCGGGAAGTGAACCCGTGTCTCGGTGAAACCGTAAACAATAATCATCCATTATCATTTGCGTGAGCTGAGAGAACTCAGAATCAGAAGTTAGTGTCGTTCAGCACCTCTACTACATCATCACTCTCCAGTACATCAGGGTTCTGTCACCATAGAGACCAGATCAGGACCGTCCAGCTTTGATATCCTCCTCAGCCGCTCCACTATCTTTATTAAAGGAGGATTCGTGCGTTTGTTTACGTTTTGAAGCTAAAATCTATTGAACAACTAAAACAGTCGAACCTGTCAATTCTTACAGGTGTAATGATACAGAAGTTTGACATCAAATGCATACAGTCGTTTTATGTTACTCGCAAATTATGTTTGATATCAACGTAATTCAATGAAAAAAATCCTTCTTCCTCTCCATACTATATTGTATTCTATGAAATAAGCAGCTTCTGTTTAAATGTGGATATTTTTGACGAGCACGAGCTGCACTCACCTGTGCACGAGGCTGCGTCTTCTTACTTGGCCATTACGCGCGAGGAATTACACCGCAGCCCATATTCCAGTGACTCTGCACGAGCTCAGTGACATATTTGTATTTCCATCATGTTCCAGTCGCGTGCATATGTAACTAAGCTTCGTCATCCAAGACACCGAGCCTCGTGTCATCACGGTCCACGGCAGAACCGCGCGCCACCTTAACAACCATTGGTCCCAAGCTTGGGAAACCAGTATGAACACAGGAGGAATTCTTCTGGTTTTCTCTTTAAATTCCAAACTTTAATTATTGAAAGCCAAAAACTATCTGGTCAACTGCAAACGCTGTTGTGACTTCATTGAACTAGTTTCACAGTTTGTTTAATGAAATATCTGATGGATGCGAAATATCCCCGATGTCCATGGAACTTCATGTCAAACATAGTACTTCTTATGGAAAGTAATGCCAATCAGTTTGTAATCCTCATCCCGAAATTCACTCAATATGTTTTCCTCTTGAAAAAAACTCGCGTGCACCCCCTCACTCTCGCTGTTTGGAACGGTGTAGATAACGGCCCCGGGGCTCGAGCCGCTGGCAGATGTCGTCCCTACATTAATGTATTACAGAGAAGGGAACACCGAGAAAATACTCCACCCCCACGTGACGCCCCACTAGGAGTGACGCACAATGAGCAAGAGAGAGAGAGAGAGAGAGAGAGAGAGAGAGAGAGAGAGAGAGAGACAGCCAGAGAAAGATAGAAAGAGAGAGAGAGAGACAGAGAACAAGACAGAAAGCGAGAGTGATAACAGCTGCCAATGTTTGCAAAGGAAGACAGATGTGAGATGAAGGTACTAGACTAGTCATACTCCCATTGTAGTCTAAAGCTACTGGTTACAAAAACCAGCTATTGGTACTGTTTGACCAGGAGAACCTCCAGGTCCAGTAGTAACTCTATAGGCAGCAGAAGCTGACAGCTGAAGAGTTAAACCCCACACAGATCCTCATCAGTAAAGTTAAAGATGTGAGGCATGGCTACTTCCTGTGTTTATGAAGATCAAGACACGCTGGATCTGTGTACACCAGCCACCAGGCAGAACAGCAGCCTGTGGACCCAGGAAAAGAGGCACCTTCGTCCAGTCCAATATGACATTCAGTCATTTAGCGGACATCTTGTTCTAGAATTCAGACATCTGAAGTTCAGTAGAGGACAAGTCATGTGACATAGAAACAGATCTACATGGAGATGAGCTGTTGCTGGGATTGGAGCTGCATATTAAAGAATGTTTCTGCTGTCTCTCTCTCTCTCTCTCTCTCTCTCTTTCTCTCTCTGTTTCTGTGGCTCTATAGAATAACAGCGAGAAAGAGAAAGAAAGAAAGTGTGTGAGAGAGAGAGAGAGAGAGAGAGAGGCTCAGAAGTGAGAGAGAGACTAAAAAGGGTGGGAGGCTGGCAGAGATCAGTGAGACAGCAAGTAAAAGAGAGAAACAGATATGTGGTCTGAATTAATTCATTGCAGTCAAAGCCACCTGATTATCCCAGCCTCCTAGAACTACCTGGCTCTAACGGCACCAGAACAGGCCATTGTGCATCTAAATTACTTTCTGTCGCTTGAAGAGATAGAATGGAGAGAAAGGAGGGAGAAGTATATAAGGGAAAGAGAGAGAGAGGAAGGGAGTGAATAAACCAAAGATAGAAGAGGAAGACAGGAAGAGAGCAGTAAATAAACATAAATCTCTGTCTGATTTCCTGGTCTCATTCTCAGGAATGTGGGTGTAATGTTATAACATCCTTGAGGAGCTAAAGATAGGTGTTAATGACTATCTGACTGACCCTGAACGCCACCCCCATACCAACTGAACACAGCCAGTCCCCGCCACACAGACCGCACACAAGGTTAGACCTGAACATCTCAACTATGTTGATCTGAGCACCGGGTTGCAGCCAAACAATTCCAGAGGTTTCTGGAAGCAGAAATGTTACAGACCAGCGTCCTGAAGGCGTCAGGTTCTTAGTGAGAGTATGTGTCTGTGAGTTGTGTGTCAGAAAAATGAACAGATACAGCTACATGCAATATTAGTATACATGTACTATATTATTAAGCAATATTACTTCACGTGCCATAATACTCATGTGTTGTTGTTACGGTCAATATGCAATATTCCCCCATGGTGGTCTTGTTGTTCTTATGTTCAACGTGCAATATTCTCTAATATTCTTTACGTTCAATAACTTGTTTATATGTCTCTCACATCTCATTCGAGACAGGAACCATCTCACTTAACCTCATACTTTACATTTTATTTTTTTTTTTATATTGTATTCTATTGCATATTCTTTATTTTACATTTTCCCTATCAGTCTGTGTGCTGTACTTTACTTTGCTGCTGTTGTGGACTGCAATTTCCTCCTGCGGCACTAATAAAGGATTTTCTTTCTTATCTTCTACTGGAAACTTCATTTCAAACTTGACTTCTGCACTGTCACTTTCCTGTTCATAATATTGCACTCACACTACACCTTGTAGAGCATCTGTCCTTCTTCCAGATCCTTCGTCTCACCACAGTCTGGTTCTCACCTCTGACAGCCTCTGTTGACACCATGGAGTTGTGAAAGAAGAAAACGAGGTTGCCATGGATATCGCCGTGGTGTCCCAGTGAATGTGATATGGATCAGCTAAATAAAGATCTGGGAAATATATTTACATGTTCCAAGAATGGAATGTTCAAATATGTGTAATATTTGCCTTTCTATGGTTGATCCTGAACATGAACTGGCTAATGCCCAAGGAATATGCTTGGCCAACCCACACACACATATACCCTCTCCCTCCCCCCACCCCACCCCATCACCCTGACACACACATACCCCCCACCCCCACCCCATCACCCTGACACACACATAACCCCAGCATGCTGAGCCAAAATACACAGACACACACACAGACTTTTCCCCAAACATGGATGGGAGCAGCTGAAGCCAGACCATGGAAACTTGGCTGTGTGAACTGTGACCTCAGCCCTACAGAGTCTGTCTGGATGGTTGGTGTCACGTCCACAGAGCTCCAACAAGGCTCTACGACAACAGCTCGCAGCAGCCCATAATACCCCAATGTCTGTTACTGAGTGCCCATATACACTAACTAGGACTAGGACTAAGTGACCAGTAGAGACGAGAAAGTGCCAGATATACCAGATGACCAGCGAAATATCAGATGACCAGGGAGATACCAGATGACCAGGGAGATACCAGACTGACCAGGGAAATACCCAATGACCAGGGAGATACCAGATGACCAGGGAGATACCAGATGACCAGGGAAATACCAGATGACCAGGGAGATACCAGATGGCCAGGGAGATACCAGACTGACCAGGGAAATACCAGACTGACCAGGGAGATACCAGATGACCAGGGAGATACCAGATGACCAGGGAAATTCCAGATGGCCAGGGAAATACCAGATGACCAGGGAAATACCAGATGACCAGGGAAATACCAAATGACCAGGGATATACAAGACTGACCAGGGAAATACCAGATGACCAGGGAAATACAAGACTGACCAGGGAAATACCAGATGACCAGGGAGATACCAGATGACCAGGGAGATACCAGATGACCAGGGAGATACCAGATGACCAGGGAGATACCAGGGAGATACCAGATGACCAGGGAGATACCAGACTGACCAGGGAGATACCAGGGAGATACCAGATGACCAGGGAGATACCAGATGACCAGGGAGATACCAGACTGACCAGGGAAATACCAGATGACCAGGGAGATACCAGATGACCAGGGAAATTCCAGATGACCATGGAAATACCAGATGACCAGGGAAATACCAAATGACCAGGGAGATACCAGACTGACCAGGGAGATACCAGATGACCAGGGAGATACCAGATGACCAGGGAGATACTAGACTGACCAGGGAAATACCAGATGACCAGGGAAATACCAAATGACCAGGTATATACAAGACTGACCAGGGAAATACCAGATGACCAGGGAGATACCAGATGACCAGGGAGATACCAGACTGACCAGGGAGATACCAGATGACCAGGGAGATACCAGATGACCAGGGAAATTCCAGATGGCCAGGGAAATACTAGATGACCAGGGAAATACCAGATGACCAGGGAGATACCAGATGACCAGGGAGATACCAGATGACCAGGGAGATACCAGATGACCAGGGAGATACCAGATGACCAGGGAAATTCCAGATGGCCAGGGAAATACCAGATGACCAGGGAAATACCAGATGACCAGGGAGATACCAGATGACCAGGGAGATACCAGATGACCAGGGAGATACCAGGGAGATACCAGATGACCAGGGAGATACCAGATGACCAGGGAGATACCAGATAACCAGGGAAATACCGGATGACCAGGGAGATACCAGATGACCATGGAGAACCCTACACAGGAGAGATGAGAGAGAAAACTCTGGAGAGACTGGCTGAGACCTGAAAATGAGCTTAAAGTGTGAAAGAACTCAACAGCTATAAATCCATGGTTGACATGGGAACAGGCTTGTGACCGTGACTGTGGCTGTCCCAGAGGACAACTGCTACCCTGAAGCCCTCTTCAGACCCAGGGCTGAGGATCAGGAGCTGCACTGCACACATCACTGAAGGGGTTACAACCCTTGTCCTCAGGACCCACTGTCCTGCATGTTCGAGATGTTTCCCCCTTCCAACCCACCTGATTCGAATAAAGGGTCATTATCAGGCTTTACTGCTGAGCTTCATAATGACCTCATCATTTGAACCAGGTGTGTTGGAGCAGGGACCCGTTTTAAACCTGCAGGACAGGTGTTCCCTGAGGACCAGGGTTAGGAACCAATGGTTTACATAACCCACATCAGGACTGTGTCTCTCTCTCCATAGCCTTGAACAGCTGTGTGTTTGTGTGTGTATGTATGTGAGTCCAGCAAATGATATAGCCAATGTACAAGTAACTTTGCCATAAAATTAATTTTGTGTTGCGTGAATACAAGTGATGGTGGGTTGTGTTGATCTCTGGAGGACTGATGCTACAAAACACATTCACACACACCCTCACACACACACACCCTCACACAGGTACAACGAGAAAAACGGCACAGACGCCACCCCCCGCATCTCTGGCGTTTCCATGGGAACGCGGATGCCGGTTGCTGTGGCAGCATGGTGGGGGATGACCAGACAAAGAGCGGAAGAGCTTCACACGCGCACACACACACGCGCACACACAAACACACACATGCTGAAAGACATGTATACAAAGAGCAGAAGTGCTTCACACACACACAAACATGCTGGAAGGCATCCAGACAAAGAGAGCAGTGATTCACACAGGCGGTGATAAGAACATCTTTTCACTAACTGTGGTCAGACCAGACAGCAAACCCACATCAAGCTCTTCTGGAACACAGCTAAGACCAGCTGCTTGTCTTGACACACGGTTTAAATGACAGTCTAGGTTTTCCTAAAAGTCAACAGTTAAATGACCATTTCACGTTATGGATCTGTCCCAGTTGATGGTGTAGATCCTCTGTCAGACTAGATCTCTTATCAGTAGAACATCATGTATGTAGAAGACCTTTATCAGTAGAAGATCATGTATGTAGTAAACCTTCATCAGTAGAAGATCATGTATGTAGTAGACCTTTATCAGTAGATGCTGCTTCAGTACATTAAGTATCTATCAATAATGTATAAGTATGTGTTTTATCTGTAGGTCTGTATGTAGAGAGAAGGACCTGCATCTGTCCAGGTGTGATGGTGGTGTTGGGATCATTCTGTATGGTCACTGGTAATGGATAGTAGTTCTGTTGGTGGGCGGTGGTTCAGTGTATTTTGTGCTTCTGTGTGTTTTGTGGTTCTGTGTGTTTTGTGCTTCTGTGTGTTTGGTGGTTATATGGGTTTGGTGGGTGTGTGTTTGTTTGTTGATTCTGTGTATTTTGTGCTTCTCTGTGTTTGGTGGTTCTGTGTGTTTGGTGGGTGACGTTCATCTGATGTAGCTCAGATCCTCCTAGCTCAAGGCTACAATCAAACTTTAATGACCCGTGTGGAAAACTGTCGCTCTGAGCAAAAGTGGATTTGAGACACAAAACATAAACTGTGTGTGTGGAGTGTGTCTTTAAAGTATGTGTGTCTATCTGTCTATGTCTCTGAGTGTGCATGTACCATAGTGTGGTGATTCCTCTCCTTCCTGTTTTAAAGTGAGCTCATTCAGAAGGTTCATATGCATTTGAAAGTGTGCATGCATGTATGTATGACTGTGTGTGTGTGTGTGTGTGTACAGCACAGAACAACTGGGCCCATGTCTTCTCCCCCTCAGCAGGTTCACTCAGAATGTTTCAATGGCATCTTTACAGTTTGGAACAGCTGAGTTTATTACATTCTTGTCACACCTCAGGGAGTAGCTAGTAAACATTCAGCAGTGTTTGTTTCCCTGTTTCCTAGATAAAGTTCTGCCTCTTTCCACAGTTCTCCAGGGTGTGTGAAAGAGCAAGAGAGTAAGCGGTTATTGTGTGTGTGTGTGTGTGTGCGTGTATGTGTGTGTGTCAGAGATTGGACGTACAGTGGTGTTGATTTGTGTCTTTCTACTCTAAGATCCTGACCCTCTGACAGTAGGGACCTCTATAAGTCTGTTTTATGTCTTCTCTCTCTCTCTGTAATCTGTCTCCATAACTATCTTCTTCTCTTCTGTCTCCCCCTTTTTTATCCCTCCCTTCCTCCTTCCTGGTCTCTCCTTACTCATCTCTCCCATTCTTCCTCCCATTTCTCTCTCCTCCCTCCCTCTTCTCACTACAGGCTAGACAGTGGAGCAGACCTCTAATATCCTTCGTCCTCCTCATTTTCTGTCCCCCCCCCCCCCACACACACACTTCCCTTGTCTCATATCGCCCCCCCCCCCCCCCCCCCCCCACCCTGCTTATGCAAACAAGCCTCTTCACTAGGAGAGACGTAGAAGAGCAGAGCGTGAACAGGACTTCAAAAGGCTCCCAGTTATTTTCACTGGGAAATTACAATCCACTTCAGCACAATCTCTCATTAATTCTTCCCAGACGTCGTGCCAGCAATGCCAAGCAGGGCTGCTGCCCAACAAGAGAGGAAACACACACACAAGCTGTCTTGCAGCACAAAGAAATCAAACATCTCATTTCAATGTCCAACAGTACTCATGATTTATATCAGAAGCACTCGTGATTTCATTAAATCTTTTTATGTATTTAATGTATGTTAATATCTAGGTTTACTGTGTGTGTGTGTGTGTGTGTGTGTGTGCACTGCAATGCCGGATCCATCTTCTGTTTGTGTCAACAAGCTAACCCAGTGTGGTTGAGAGAAGGCTGGGGACTAGCTAACTGTGGGACTAGCTGTGTGTGTGTGTGTGTGTGTGTGTGTGTGTGTGTGTGTGTGTGTGTGTGTGTGTGTGTGTGTGTGTGGGTGTGTTTGTGAGGGTGCGCGTGCAGCTCCTCAGTCTTGTAAACTAAACTCTGTATTTCAGAGTAATGTGAGACAGCCAACCGAATCAACACAGTGGGGGGGAAAGCTTTTACAGTGGAGGTACTGTACTGTGGAGGGACTGTACTGTGGAGGGACTGTACTGTGGAGGTACTGTACTGTGGAGGTACTGTACTGTGGAGGTACTGTACTGTGGAGGGACTGTACTGTGGAGGTACTGTACTGTGGAGGTACTGTACTATGGAGGGACTGTACTGTGGAGGTACTGTACTATGGAGGTACTGTACTATGGAGGTACTGTACTGTGGAGGGACTGTACTGTGGAGGTACTGTACTATGGAGGTACTGTACTATGGAGGGACTGTACTGTGGAGGTACTGTACTATGGAGGTACTGTACTATGGAGGTACTGTACTGTGGAGGGACTGTACTGTGGAGGTACTGTACTATGGAGGTACTGTACTATGGAGGTACTGTACTGTGGAGGGACTGTACTGTGGAGGTACTGTACTATGGAGGTACTGTACTGTGGAGGTACTGTACTGTGGAGGTACTGTACTGTGGAGGTACTGTACTATGGAGGTACTGTACTGTGGAGGTACTGTACTATGGAGGTACTGTACTGTGGAGGGACTGTACTGTGGAGGTACTGTACTATGGAGGTACTGTACTATGGAGGTACTGTACTGTGGAGGGACTGTACTGTGGAGGTACTGTACTATGGAGGTACTGTACTGTGGAGGTACTGTACTGTGGAGGTACTGTACTGTGGAGGTACTGTACTGTGGAGGTACTGTACTGTGGAGGTACTGTACTGTGGAGGTACTGTACTGTGGAGGTACTGTACTATGAAGGTACTGTACTGTGGAGGGACTGTACTGTGGAGGTACTGTACTATGGAGGTACTGTACTGTGGAGGTACTGTACTGTGGAGGTACTGTACTGTGGAGGTACTGTACTGTGGAGGTACTGCAATGTGAAGGTACTGTACTGTGGAGGTACTGTACTGTGGAGGTACTGTACTGTGGAGGTACTGCACTGTGGAGGTACTGTACTGTGGAGGTACTGCACTGTGGAGGTACTGTACTGTGGAGGTACTGCACTGTGGAGGTACTGTACTGTGGAGGTACTGTACTATGAAGGTACTGCACTGTGGAGGTACTGTACTGTGGAGGTACTGTACTGTGGAGGTACTGTACTATGAAGGTACTGTACTGTGGAGGTACTGTACTGTGGAGGTACTGTACTGTGGAGGTACTGTACTGTGGAGGTACTGTACTGTGGAGGTACTGTACTATGAAGGTACTGCACTGTGGAGGTACTGCAATGTGAAGGTACTGTACTGTGGAGGTACTGTACTATGAAGGTACTGTACTATGGAGGGACTGTACTGTGGAGGTACTGTACTGTGGAGGTACTGTACTGTGGAGGTACTGTACTGTGGAGGTACTGTACTGTGAAGGTACTGTACTATGAAGGTACTGTACTGTGGAGGTACTGTACTGTGGAGGTACTGTACTGTGAAGGTACTGTACTGTGGAGGTACTGTACTGTGGAGGTACTGTACTGTGGAGGTACTGTACTGTGAAGGTACTGTACTATGAAGGTACTGTACTGTGGAGGTACTGTACTGTGGAGGTACTGTACTGTGAAGGTACTGTACTATGGAGGGACTGTACTGTGGAGGTACTGTACTGTGGAGGTACTGTACTGTGGAGGTACTGTACTATGAAGGTACTGCACTGTGGAGGTACTGCAATGTGAAGGTACTGTACTGTGGAGGTACTGTACTATGAAGGTACTGTACTATGGAGGGACTGTACTGTGGAGGTACTGTACTGTGGAGGTACTGCACTGTGGAGGTACTGTACTGTGGAGGTACTGTACTGTGGAGGTACTGTACTATGAAGGTACTGCACTGTGGAGGTACTGTACTGTGGAGGTACTGTACTGTGGAGGTACTGTACTATGAAGGTACTGTACTGTGGAGGTACTGTACTGTGGAGGTACTGTACTGTGGAGGTACTGTACTGTGGAGGTACTGTACTGTGGAGGTACTGTACTGTGGAGGTACTGTACTATGAAGGTACTGCACTGTGGAGGTACTGCAATGTGAAGGTACTGTACTGTGGAGGTACTGTACTATGAAGGTACTGTACTATGGAGGGACTGTACTGTGGAGGTACTGTACTGTGGAGGTACTGCACTGTGGAGGTACTGTACTGTGGAGGTACTGTACTATGAAGGTACTGTACTGTGGAGGTACTGCAATGTGAAGGTACTGTACTGTGGAGGTACTGTACTATGAAGGTACTGTACTGTGGAGGTACTGTACTGTGGAGGTACTGTACTATGAAGGTACTGTACTGTGGAGGTACTGTACTATGAAGGTACTGCACTGTGGAGGTACTGTACTGTGGAGGTACTGTACTGTGGAGGTACTGTACTGTGGAGGTACTGTACTGTGGAGGTACTGTACTATGAAGGTACTGTACTGTGGAGGTACTGTACTGTGGAGGTACTGTACTATGAAGGTACTGTACTGTGGAGGTACTGTACTGTGGAGGTACTGTACTGTGGAGGTACTGTACTATGAAGGTACTGTACTGTGGAGGTACTGTACTGTGAAGGCACAGTACTGTGGAGGTACTGTACTATGAAGGCACAGTACTGTGGAGGTACTGTACTGTAGAGGTTCTGTACTATGAAGGTACTGTATAGTGGATGTATTGTACTGTGGAGGTAATGTACTGTGGAGGTATTGTACTGTAGATGTACTGTACTGTGAAGGTACTGTACTGTGAAGGTACTGTACTGTGGAGGTACTGTACTGTGGAGGTACTGTACTGTGGAGGTACTGTACTGTGGAGGTACTGTACTGTACTGAGCCCTCTTACCTTGTTACCTTGTAGTGAAGCAAAGAAACAACAGGAAGTGTCACAACAGTGTACATATTAACCCATGAAGAAGAACCTACAAACTTTGTGTACGTCGTTTAACTTTGAAGACGATCAACACACAGCATGAAATCCATCATGGTTCTAATTAAGATACTGACCATCTAGCTCTGTCTGTGTTTGCCAATAGAGTTCTCTAGCCACCTGTCATCTGGCTGGCGATAGCAGCACGTGTGACGTACCGTGGCAGGTTCTCTGGAGGATCTAGGGAGAACAACGAGACTAGAACACACTGATCACAGTGCCTGAGGAGGGGGAGGACAGTTACTTCTAAAAGGTAGTATATTCTGAGAGACAGAGAGAGTGAGAGAGGGAGACAGAGAGAGAGAGTGAGTGAGAGAGGGAGACAGAGAGAGACAGAGAGAGAGAAAGAGAGAGGGAGGGAGAGAGACTTTATCTGTCCCTGCAGTACACAGCCCACATCACACCATGATGCTGCACAACTAAAATACATAAATAACATGAAACAAGGACAGGAAGACATGAATCCTGAAGCAGAAAGCCATGCGCTGTCCACTGCTGTGGGGTCCATCTAACACTGGGGGCAGACTGGGGTCCATCTAACACTGGGGGCAGACTGGGGTTCATCTAACACTGGGGGCAGACTGGGGTCCATCTAACACCGGGGGCAGACTGGGGTTCATCTAACACCGGGGGCAGACTGGGGTCCATCTAACACTGGGGGCAGACTGGGGTTCATCTAACACTGGGGGCAGACTGGGGTCCATCTAACACTGGGGGCCGACTGGGGTCCATCTAACACTGGGGGCAGACACACTGGGGGCAGACTGGGGTCCATCTAACACTGGGGGCAGACTGGGGTTCATCTAACACCGGGGGCAGACTGGGGTCCATCTAACACCGGGGGCAGACTGGGGTCCATCTAACACTGGGGGCAGACTGGGGTCCATCTAACACTGGGGGCAGACTGGGGTCCATCTAACACTGGGGGCAGACTGGGGTCCATCTAACACTGGGGGCAGACTGGGGTCCATCTAACACTGGGGGCAGACTGGGGTCCATCTAACACTGGGGGCAGACTGGGGTCCATCTAACACTGGGGGCAGACTGTGCTTTGGCCCTGCCAGAGTCTGGTCCTCACAGAGACACCAGGGCAGTGTAGGCTGTTACCTGGACAGCCTCTCACCTCGTAATCCTCTAAAGAACAGCAGAGATGAAGCGGCTTGTTAAGAAATAAATCAATAGACTTGAAAGTAGCTGTGGAGTCTGGATATGACTTCCAGAACCCTCCACCTGGGAGGAGTCAGCATTTCTCTCATCCTGCAGCAGCAGACACACAAAGGCCAGGGGGTTGGGGAGACCAGGGGGCCAGGAAGGCCAGGGGGTTGGGGAGACCAGGAGGCCAGGAAGGCCAGGGGCTGGGGAGGCCAGGGGGCTTGGGAGGCCAGGTACTGCACACACAGATGAAATATTCTTTTTAGTAGGTTTAATGGCTGAATCAGACACTAGATTACATTTAAGAACATAACTTGTGGAATAAAGTAATATGTGCAGGAGACACAGGCGGGATCTTTGTGCTTCACTTCTTGTCTCCACAGGCTTCTTGATTGGTTAGCAAGTCAATGACAGGCCCCTCCTAATTGGTTGCCCGGAGTGCAGCAGGCCTGCTGATTGGCTGGGCTTGGTAGAGGGGAGGTGTCAGAGTTCATTGCAGGCTCTCTCCTCTGCGGTGCGGAACATGAGGATGCTGTTGTAGATCTTGATGGCAGGACCCAACTTTATACCCAGAATCTTTAGCAGGTCTACCTGGTTCAACAGCAGCAATGCCTCTCCATCTATCTGCTGCTCACAGGGGAGGAGAGGAGGAGAGAGGGGAGAGGAGAGGAAAGGAGAGGAGGTGAGAGGGAAGAAAAAAGGAGAGGAGATGAGAGGGTAGAGGGACAGGGCAGAAAAAATAAAATCAAAGAGTGTGAGACAAACAATACAACAGCATCTGATTCAGACATGAACCTTGAAAGCAACCAGGTAACAACATCTCTCCTGCTCTAGAACCTTCTGTCTGGTACTCCAGCTTGCCTGGGATCAGCAGATCTTCAGAACACACATCTCACCAGCCAGATCTCAAGACGGTTGTGCTAATGACCCTGGCCTTGTTAGGAGGGGAGGTGCTGAGGGGCTCCTGTGTCATCTTCTCCATTTAAACACTCCCGTGATTAAAGACTGAAGGCTGGACCATCCTATTCTACCTTTAATGAAGCTTCTGGACTGACAGTGTGGAGCTGCTGCACCGTGGCTAATTACAGCTGACATCTCCCAGGCTGGCAGGAAAGGCCTGATCTTTAACAGAGTGGAGAACTCTCAGCAGTCTGTAAGGACATGAGAACCCTGCCTGCACATTACTTTCACTAACCAGGGAACATTGGAGTTCTGTGCAGCGCAACTAATTTCTCTAATTTTCCAAAAGACTGGATGGAAATACAGAAATAGACGGAGATTAAAGCAGCGGTAGAGATAGCAGTGGAGAGAGAGCGGAAGAGGAAAAGAGAAAGGAGAGGTAAAATACGAGAGATGAAGATATGGAGAGAGAGAGAGACTAAAGAGGAAGAGAGAGGTAGAGATAGAGATAGGAGCTGGTACTACAGAGAGCTTAGCAGAAAAAAAATACCAACCCCAAGTCCAACACCAGGATTTCCCTTCTTTTCTAGTACAATTTGTACGTGCGTGTCTGTGTGTGTGCATTTTTGACTGTGTGTGTGTGTGTGTGTGTGTGTGTGTGTAAGAGCCGTACCTCCTCTTTGAAGGTGTGTATGTGCTCCTTACATCCAGGGAGACCTTGGATGAACTCAGATACCTGTGGAACATGGCGAAGTGTTCAGGTTAAACAGACAGGTGTCACGCAGACCTCAGATTAGACTCCAGACAGGTAGAAGTTTCTAGAA
Source organism: Neosalanx taihuensis (assembly GCA_030340665.1). Lineage (NCBI taxonomy): Eukaryota > Metazoa > Chordata > Actinopteri > Osmeriformes > Salangidae > Neosalanx > Neosalanx taihuensis. Next base: position 5,611,472 of record CM059299.1, on the reverse strand, counting down.
TGTCTCCTACCTGTTCCACGGTCCAGGCTGCTACCTTGCTAGCTGTGATCCCTTCCACCGTGGGGAGGAGCTTGCTGTGTTGGTCCCAGCAGAAGGACATGCTGGGAGAGGGGGTGGGGCTGCGGGTAGGGGTGGGGCTTGGACTGGGCAGGAAGACTGACTGATGAAGTGCTTGCTGAAGAGTCAGCTCTGGATGGGACACACATACACACAGTTGGAGATCACATGGTCCTTGTTTCAGGACCCCAAGAGAATATCTTAACAAGTCCACGCACGCACACACACACACACACACAGTGAAAACTCCTGCTTTTCCGACAAAAGTGAATTAGAACCGTTTGTGCAGCAGCACTGATGTTCGCGCTAATCTCCATTTCATCTAACGAGAGTCTGCGTGTGCATGGGCTCATGTGTGTGTGCGTATGTGTGTGCTCATGTGCGCGTGCGCATTTGTGAGCGCATGTGTGTGTGTGTGTGTGTGTGCGGTGATGGTCGTTCACTGGCTTGCAGCGTCAACACTGTTGCGAGCTGCCTCACTGTTTACGGAGGCCGGAGAGATCATTGGCAGAGACAGCTGTGGTGAAGGGAGGCGTTCCAACTGCTTCATAGTTAATCTGAAGCTTTGATAGGATGTAGGTACAGGCTGCCAGAGCATGTGGACAGAGAGGAAGAGGAGGGAAAGACTAGCTGAGACAGAGATCATTCATACTAGTGATTCTGAGACTGAGGAACACTCTGATTCCCATGGTAACGTCATGGTTGTACACGTGCATCGCATTAGTTTGTTTTGATTCACATCGTCTGTTCTGTCAGGGTCCAGACCCTCACATGCACAAACACGCACACGCACATGACTTCTTCCAGGTTTAGGGGATTACCAACAGAGCATAACTGCATCTCCAGAATGTATCCGTTGATACATTCTGGAGATGTCTCACCGCGCCTCTATATCAGATGAGTGACGGGTGTGTTGTTTTTAAGCAGTGTGTAAAGTGAGCTATGATGCAGTTTGTGATGAAACCTTTCCTTCCAAATAAATACCCCATCCTCTCCTCTGCCCAGGAGAGAGAGAGGAGGAAGTGATGACAATAAAGACCTGGGAAAACGTTTAAAGGTGAATTTAAGAGAAGAATTAGAGACGTGACGATGAGAGAGGGAGAGAAAGAGAGATAAAGAGAGGGAGGGAGATAGAGGGAGGGAGGGAGAGAGAGTGTGAGAGGGTAGGAGAGATATACCGTATATAAAGAGAGGGAGGGTGGGTGATAGAGCGGGAGGGAGATGGAGAGGGAGGGAGAGATAAAAAATAGAGAGGGAGGGAGATAGAGAGCGAGGGAGAGAGAAAAAGATAGACAGAGGGAGGGAGATAGAGAGGTAAAGAGATATGAGGCATATGCAGAGTGACACTGGGTGGGAGCGTGTGTAGTTGAGTGTGGGATGTTGATCCAGGAGGACCCTGGTACACCAGTGCAGAGTTACACCGTCTCTGGTGCACTTGATTTGTGTGCTGATGAGACTTAAGCAGAGAAAACTCCACTCCAAAGTAATGAAGCTGCCAGTTATCAGAGCGTGGAGAACATCCAAATCAAACGCTCTGTCTGCTGAATAATGAGGAGCACACTGCTGGAGGAACACACTGGAGACTGGCAGCTGTCTGTCAGGGGGAGACAGAGGGGGAGACAGAGAGGGAGGAGGAGAGGGAGGAGGGGGAAAAGAGAGAGTACCTTTAGTTTCCGTGATTGACGACACCTCGCTCTCCACCTCTTCCTCCTCCACCTTCCTCTGCTTGCATGGCCGCCCCACCCTGGGGGAGAGAGAGAGAGGGAGGGGGGGGAGACAGAGGGAGGGGAAGAGAGGCGTGTGTGTGTGGAGGAGAAAAAGGACAGGGGGAGTGGGGAGACAGGGAGTGTGACAGCATTTATGAGGAAAAAAGGGAGGGAGAGAGTGTGAAGGAAACAGGGTGAGAGAGTGATAAGAGAGGAGAGGATGAGGAGAGGATGAGGAGAGGATGAGGAGAGGTTAAGCGGTCATCAGGTACCTTCATCAGTACATTTAGAGATCTAAGAGTCTGTCTCTGTTCCTGTAGATCCCAGTTATCTTTTCTTGACTATTCTGGTCTGATTAAATGGAATTGGACGGATCATTCCTTAACAATGCAAATGATAAAACTCCAAAAATGTTATCATTAAATAAAGTCATTCATGTATATGCAATGTAATTCATGTGTCATTCAATGTTATTCAAGACAGCCTTATGCATACAGTGCTATCCAGTATATATTGCAGATATTACAGGGAGGGAAAGGGTGAAAAATAAATTGGCAGTAATGTTAATCAAACTGAGAGAGGGCAATGGTAAAGACAGAGACAAGGTCGATCTGTGTCCGGGAACCTCAGCGTTGCCATGGTGCTCACCTCCTCTTGGGCTCTGTGCCCGCTGGCCTCTTGATTGGCAGCTCCGTGCTGGTTGCCAAGGTACCAACACTGCATTACAATACAAAGAGTATCAATAATTTGGGAGTCACTTTGGATAAAACTGTCTGCTAAATGATTACATGTAAATTTAAATAAAAGGTACGGTTGTAAGGTGTGTGTTTTTATAAGCATATGTATCGCATAAAATACCAATACATGTTTGATTGATGTTCATCTCTCATTGACTTTTTATTCCTATTAATTAAGTAGAGAGATTGAGGAAATTAAGATTGCAAAAATAGTTTTGTCCTTACTCTGGGTTGGTGGGTGGGGTGTTTGGCAGTGGTGTCTCCGCCCTCCTGGTCCTGGCCAATCGGGAGCCAGGCATCTCTCCACTGAGGCGATCCGGGAGGGAGGAGTCTCTGCTCAGGTTGATGTCTGAGTACGGACAGCCAACAGCACTGAAACACAACACTGGGATTGGACGTGTGTGTGCGGATGATGGCAGATTGTGTATGATGGCACCGATAAAGTACTCTGATCTGCTGCTATGTACTGCACTTTTGTCAACCGTGTTGTTTTAAAGTGCAATAGAAATAAAGTTGGATTGGATTGGATTGATCTGAAGACCATTTCCAGAATAACAATGTTCCCATTCTTTCTCTTCTCTTTCCTCCTTTTATCGCCTCTCTCTCACCCCTCTCCTTCTCTCACCCCTTGTTTCTCTCTCTATCACACCTCTCTCTCACCCCTCTACTTCTCTCTCGCTCTCTTTCTCTCTCTCGCTCTCTCTCTCTGTCTCTCTCGCTCGCTCTCTCTCTCTCTCTCTCTCTTTCTTTCACCCATCCACTCCATCCATCCCTCATCACACATTTCCACTGTCCATGTCTCTGTCATCTGACTGGCTAAACCGCTGAGAACCCTCTAGAACACTGAGTAGTCAAGGTTGAATTAATTCATTCCAGGTCGATGGAACTCAATTTAGAAACATCCGATTTGCCCCAAACCAAACTTTCTAACTAAAGCACAGAAACTGTGTGTTCACACACACACACACATACACACACAAACACACACACACTCACTGTGCTTCTGCCCTTTCCTCCTCTACTCCACTCCATCTCTCTCTCTCCCTGTCTCTCTCTCTGTCTCTCTCTATCCCTGTCTTTCTCTGTCTCTGTCTCTCTCTCTACCGTAAAACACCTCATATGACACATCTACATTAAATGAGAGGATGAGTAAGTTGCTCATATTAACCGTGCAGCAGAGAGACAGGGAGAGAGAGAGAGAGAGAGAGAGTGAGAAGGGGAGAGGAGACAGAGGGGGAGAGAGAGAGAGAGAGAGAGAGAGAGAGAGAGAGAGAGAGAGAGAGAGAGAGAGAGAGAGAGAGGGAGAGAGAGAGCGAGACAGAGGGAGAGAAAGAGAAACAGTGAGAGGGAGAGACAGGGAGAGAGAGAGAGTGAGAGAGAGAGAGGGAGAGGGGGAGACAGAGGGGGAGAGAGAAAGAGGGGGAGAGAAAGAGCGAGACAGAGGGAGAGAAAGAGAAACAGTGAGAGGGAGAGACAGGGAGAGAGAGAGACAGGGAGAGAAAGGGATATAAATAGAGAGTGTAAGAAACAGACGATTCTCCCCATTTCTCCCTCTCTCACTGGGTGCCATCACTCTGTATCATGGTAATGAGGATCCTCCTTTCCTCTTCTATCGGGTGTGTGTGTGTGTGTGCAGCTGGATGGCCGCCACACAATATGTTAAACAGGGCTCAGCTATCAGCCATGAGCAGTACTGATACCTGGATTACTGACGTCTACAGATGGGTCACATGTGTGACTGGCATTAAAATATTATATTTGCATTAATTTGTTGACCAAATGAGCCAAACTCCTGCCTGTGCTGTTCGGTATTCAGAATCAGTTGCTTTACAAAAGCAGCAAATCACAGCTGGAGTGGAAACAATTGCCTCATCTGTACAGCTAGTGCCCACTTTGTACTTTGTTATTTGTATCTAATTTGTATAGTATTTTACATTATTACATTTTTTTAATCCTGTTTTATTATTATGTCACATATACTGTATGTTCTATGTGTGTTCCTTTCTGCCATAGTGAATTCTGTGTTTGTATAGCGATTAAAATAGATTCTGATTCTGATGACAGATAATTACCTCCAGTAACCACAGTCTCTTTATTGGTTACTGGTGATTGGTCATACCTGTGGTGTCCTGAATAACGGGCTCCTTTGATATGTCCAATCCCCTTACAGCCTGGGGTGGGACAGCCCCCCTGCTCTGATGACTCAAGCACCTCCTGTAGACCTGGGGTGGGGGAGAGGGGGGCGGGTGAGAGGGGAAAAACAGAGGAGAGGTGAGGAGACACAGACAGCAGACAGACAAACAGGCACAAAGACAGGCAGACAGACAGATAGAGATGAAAGCAGACAGGCAGACAGAGAGACAGACATGCAGGCAGATCACTCACAGATGGGGGGTTGGAGGAGGTGTCCAGTCTTGGCACACCAGCCTGCAGGGTGGAGGTCAGGGCTGTCTGTGTCCACCCAGTAGTCCAGCTCTTCCGGCCAACCATCAAAATGCACCTAGCGACACACAGACAGACAGAGACAGACAGAACCTGGTTATAAAATGCAGACATGTCACATTAACTTCTGAGAGAAGAGTTATGAGGGATAAGGCAGAGATGAGGTAGAGATAAGGCAGGGATAAGGCGGAGATAAGGCAGGGATGAGGCAGAGATAAGGCGGATATAGGGCAGGGATAAGGCAGGGATAAGGCGGAGTCAAGGCGGAGATAAGGTAGGGATAAGGCATAGATAAGGCAGAGATAAGGCAAGGATAAGGCAGGGATAAAGCGGAATCAAGGCAGGGATGAGGCAGCAATAAGGCAGGGATAAGGCAGAGATAAGGCAGCGATAAGGCAGGGATAAAGCAGAGATAAGGCAGGGATAAGGCAGGGATAAGGCAGGGATAAGGTGGAGATAAAGCAGAGATAAGGCAGGGATAAGGCAGGGATAAGGTGGAGATAAAGCAGAGATAAAGCAGAGATAAGGCAGAGATAAGGCAGGGATAAGGTGAAGATAAAGCAGAGATAAGGCAGGGATAAGGCAGGGATAAGGTGAAGATAAAGCAGAGATAAAGCAGAGATAAGGCAGGGATAAGGTGAAGATAAAGCAGATAAAGCAGAGATAAGGCAGGGATAAGGCAGGGATACATGCTCCTGCACATGGTTATCAGCAGAGGACATGATAACAGGAGAGAATGTGTGTCTCACCAGGATCCTGTGGTCGTCCGTGTCTGTTACCGTGGCGACCCTTATCAGCTGAGGGTTCCTCTTGTCCACCACCTCCAGCCTATGCTGCTTCTGGAAACCATGATGAGGCTTCTACAAGACATACACACACACACACATGTTCATACTGGCTGTGTGTGTGTATGTTTCCTTAGCACTAAATTTGCCTGGACTGAAGGGTGTAAACCCATGATAGAGTGCAAAGGTCAGAGGTCACATTGAACCACCCTGGAGCCCATTCATGTTTGTCTGCATATGTTTGTGTGTTTCCGCAAGTTTGTGTTAGTGTGTGTGCATGTGCGTCCGCACATGCGTGTGTGTGTGTGACCTGTTTGAAGGCCCTAGCAGGTGCAGCAGAGGAGCTGGTCTCCTCCAGATATTTCTCCCAGGAGAACTTCTTCCCACTGGGGTAGCCTGGAGAACACAGGCACATGTTAGGGTTCCACAGATCGTCTGTGTCTGTGTGTGTGTCTGTGCGTGTGTGTGTACCTGGAGGTGGGGTGAGGATTCTGTTGTTTTCTTGACACCAACCAACAGGGTGGATGTATGGACTAGTGGCATCACACCTGGGGAGAAAACCAACATGTAAACACACAGGTTAGGATGACAGCAAAGAGACACAGGTTAGGATGACAGCACAGAGACACAGGTTAGGATGACAGTACAGAGACACAGGTTAGGATGACAGTACAGAGACACAGGTTAGGATGACAGTACAGAGACAGTTTAGGATGACAATACAGAGACACAGGTTAGGATGACAGCACAGAGACACACAGGTAAGGATTACAGCACAGAGACACAGGTTAAGATGAGAGCACAGAGATGCAGGTTAGGATTACAGCACAGAGACACAGGTTAAGATGAGAGCACAGAGACACAGGTTAAGATGCGAGCACAGAGATGCAGGTTAGGATGACAGCACAGAGACACACAGGTTAGGACGATAGCACAGAGACACAGGTTAAGATGAGAGCACAGAGATGCAGGTCAGGATGACAGCACAGAGACACAGGAAGGAGGGAATCAGGAGGATTTGTCCTGATATCTTCTGAGTCTGAATGAGAATCACAGCCTCCACTCTGCCATGGCAACACAGCGCACTGTCCCCATGGTGACGGGATACAAGGCTGCTAAGAGTCTTTGGATAAGTGATTACCGTATTTTTTGCACTATAGGGCGCACTGGATTATAAGGCGCAGTGTCAATGAATGGTCTATTTTCGATCTTTTTTCATATATAAAGCGCACCGGACTATAAGGCGCATTAAGCGGAAAAAAAACAGTCAGATAAATCAGTCGAATAATATTATGGTGAAGCACAGTCTGTATTACTCCGCGACGCTCCTGGCTACGGTAGCCGTAATGCTGCAAGCGGTGCGGCTTTGTAGTTTACCAAAGTCGTACTAAAACATTTTGATTTAGCGCCGTGAGTGCTTTGTACCACACAAAAATCGCTTAGAGGTCAGTAAACAAAATAATTAATCCATATATAAGGCGCTTCGGATTATAAGGCGCAGTGTTGTTTTTTGAGAAAAATAAAGGCTTTTAAGTGCGCCCTATAGTCCGAAAAATACGGTACTAGTGTCTGGAGTTAGAACTCGTGGGAGGACCACTGTCTCTGTGTGTGTGTGTCTGTGTGTGTGTGTGCACAGTGTTTATGAATGTGGTCTGGCTGGACAACACATGTTAGATCACCCTACTGCCTGGACCTCTCCTCTCATTCAGTATTCTAGCACCCCCTAGTGACCAACATGGACTCTACAGTAATGACCAAGTCTGCAGCAGAACCAGCCCCTGATAGGTGCCTGGTCCAGTCACTCACACCAAGAGTCTGTGTGTGTGTGTGTGTGTGTGTGTGTGTGTGTGTGTGTGTGTGTGTGTGTGTGTGTGTGTGTGTGTGTGTGTGTGTGTGTGTGTGTGAATGGATGGTATGTGTGGTGTTTGTGTAGTCCTATATGGTGTGTGTTCTTACCAGTAGTCATAGCTCTCATCCCAGCTGTCAAAATGGACCAGGAAGCGACTGTCCACCATGTCTGTAACCGTGGCAACACAGATGAAGGAGGGGTTCTTCCTGTCGATGGCCTCCAACTTCATCCCAATACGGAACCCCTGGGGAGTGACAGTCTGGAACACACATACAAACACATACTATGTATATAGGTCTGGGGTCAGTGTGAGTGTGTATGAGCTGGTCTGGGGTCAGTGTGAGTGTGTATGAGCTGGTCTGGGGTCAGTGTGAGTGTGTATGAGCTGGTCTGGGGTCAGTGTGAGGTGCGTGTGACCTGGTCTGCGGTCAGTATGTATGACCTGGTCTGGAGTCAGTGTGTATCAGCTGGTCTGGGGTCAGTGTGAGTGTGTATCAGCTGGTCTGGGGTCAGTGTGAGGTGCGTGTGACCTGGTCTGCAGTCAGTATGTATGACCTGGTCTGGGGTCAGTGTGAGTGCATGTGAGCTGGTCTGGGGTCAGTATGTATGACCTGGTCTGGGGTCAGTGTGAGTGTGTATGACCTAGTCTGGGGTCAGTGTGTATGAGCTGGTCTGGGGTCAGTGTGAGTGTGTATGAGCTGGTCTGGGGTCAGTGTGAGTGTGTATGAGCTGGTCTGGGGTCAGTGTGAGTGTGTATGAGCTGGTCTGGGGTCAGTATTTACCGTGTTGTGGTTATCAAACAAAGCCTTGGGAGCTGCCTGGGCCTTCCACTGCTTGATGTAGGCTGGCCAGCTGAAGTCCTGCTCCTTCACACCTGCACACACACACACACACACACACACACACACACACACACACACAACACATACATGCATGTTTCCATCCATGATGATGGAAGGGAGTCAGTTGGCTGAGCAGTTAGGGAGTTTGGCTGTCTGCTAAATGACTAAATGTAAATGTAATGATATTGATCATGCTCTCCAATAACAAGTTATGGCACTATTATCCTGGTATGGCCTTTCTGCTGTTGCCATGGGCAACCTGCCTCCACATCCACAGAGTTTCAGTATAAAACGTCACAGGAGGAATACAAAACATCCCCTGACATCACCACTACCAGTCCAAAGCTTGGACACACCGTCTCATTCAAGTGTATGGGACAATGTGTCCAAACTGTTGACTGGTACATGAAGTGGTAGTATCTCGTTGACAGCAGCCCTAGTTTCTATTTAAACATGACAGTGGACTTGCTGAAAGCCCTGCTTGATCAGACCCAAGGACAAGAAACTCCAACTCTGTGGAGTTGGGCGTCAGATAGCTCAACGGTTAAGGCGTTGGCCTCATGATCGGAAGGTTGTGAGATCGATCCCCGGCTGTGGCTATATGACGTTGTGTCCTTGGGCAAGGCACTTCACCCTACTTGCCTCAGGGAGAATGTCCCTGTACTTACTGTAAGTTGCTTTGGATAAAAGCGTCTGCTAAATGAATAAATGTAAATGTAAACTCCAGCCTCACCTTGTTATTGACACTGGCCAAGGTGTGTGTGTGTGTTTGTATTTCTGTGCATGTTTACACCTCTTACCCTTAGGTGGGTGAAGCTTGTGTCCCGTTTTCTCACACCAACCAATGGGATGGATGTCTGGGGAGTTGGAGTTTACCCAGAAGTCATAGCAGTCGGAGAACTTGTCAAAATGGAGCCTTATTCTGTGTCCGGACACCTAAATATAAAACCCTGTTATCAGTAATCAAACAACAACCAGCTTCCCATAACAGTACCAATAACAATGTTTAAACAACACAGTAATCACAGTAACATGGTCATAATACCATAATCCTAATATGGTTCTAACACTTCCTAGAACCGTCTTAATGGGGTTCTCCCAGTTCCTGGTCCTACCTCTGCCACGGAGAGAACACAGTACATGGACGGGTGTTCAGGGTCCACCCCCTCCAGCCTCATACCCACACGGAAACCATTCTTACTCTGGGGAAACGCCTGGTGCTGCACACACACACACACACACACACACACACACACACCATGTGAGTTAGAGAGACAAGTGTTGAGTACTGATTTATAGAAAAATACAGGAGAGAACAGGAGAGTGTTTCAGTGCATCCTGTGTGTGTAGGTGTGTGTGTGTGTGTATATGTGTGTGTGTGTAGATGTGTGCGTCTATAGGTATGTGTGTATAGGTGTGTGTGAGTGTATAGGTGTGTGTGTGTGTGTGTGTGTATAGGTGTGTGTGTATAGGTCTGTGTGTGTGTATAGGTGTGTGTGTGTGTGTATAGGTGTGTGTGTTTGTGTGTATAGGTGTGTGTGTGTCTAGGTGTGTGTGTGTCTAGGTGTGTGTGTGTGTCTTCACCTCTTTGAAGAGTTTGTTGGGGGCAGCCACAGCTCTCTCCTGCTCCATGTACGAGGCCCAACACCACACCTTCCTCTTCCCTCCATAAGGCACCGCTGTAACACCACAATCATCATCACCATCTTCATCCTTATCATGTTCTCTTCTTCATCACCAGCATCACCATCATTATCGTCATCATTATCATCATCATCACCATCTTCATCCTTATCATGTTCTCTTCTTCATCATCACCATCATCAAAAACACCATCATTATCATCATCTCCACCATCATCATCATGCTCTCTTCTTAATCACCACCATCCTCCTCCTCATCTTCATCATGTCTACTCACTGTGTCTAAGAAGAGCTGCATCTCCTCTGCGTTTCCTGCGACCGCGAGGAGCTCCTCTAGTACCAGGCTTCTTACTCTCCTTCTCCTCCTGGAACACACACACACAGGTACGCACACACACAGGTACACACACACAGGTACACACACACACACAGGCGCACACACAAACACAGGTGCACACACACACACGTTAGTGTGGCCACCTATCGTATGTTGCTGTTCTGCTGCTCTTGTCGAGTACTGACATAGTCTTCATCATCGTCATCATCTGGTTGGTCAGGGGAGGTGTCTATATTCTCCAGGATTCTTTCTGGTTGGCTGGTTCGTCTACGTCCCACCCCCAGCAGCTGTCCATTGGACAGAGGCTCTTCCTTCTTAGCTCTGGCCTCCCTGAGGGGAGCAGCACATGACCATCACAGATGAGACATGGAGGGGGATTTGTGTGTGTGTTATGGTGCATGTGTGGAGGGGTGTGTGTGTAGTGGAGTGTGTGGAGGGGTGTGTGTGTGTGTGTAGTGGTGTGTGTGTGTGTCTCCTCACTCTTGCTGGTCCTGCTGCAGACAGCGCTGGCTACAGTGGCGGCCATCAGTCAGGAAGTCCACACTGGAGCCCTTCCTGTTACAGCGCACACACACCAGACCCCACAGGCCCACCTCCACCTTCTCCTTATCAGGTCTCTCCTCTTCCTCCTTTGTCTGAGTGTTTTCTGATAGAGCAGGTGTGAGAGAGAAAGAGAGAGAGAGAGAGAGAGAGAGAGGTTTTGGGATGGTATAACTATATATATATATGTACAGTGAACCCTCACTATATCACGGTTCACTTTTCACGGTTTCGCTACTTCACGGATTTGCATCGTGCATTGTGTTCTGCATTCTGATTGGCTAAACAGTCTCTCCATTACAAACCTGTGCATCAATAAAGTTGCTGTTTACAGGATACAGTACTTTTATTTGTTAAACAAATGCTTGGGCCTGTAAAAAGGCTTTGTTCTTTGGTTTTATTATATAATAGAGTATTTAATTGTATAATAATTGTTTTATATAAAAGTTTCTACTTCACGGATTTCGCATATCACGGGTTGTTTTTGGAACGTAACCCCCGTGAAAAACGAGGGTTCACTGTATATATATTAGACCGTGATGGTAATATTAGAGGTTGTCCACTGTAATGAAGGTATGACATCACATTTAGAGGAGAACAGCAGATGATCTCACCTTCATGGGAACTTGGAACCACCCAGGTGGTGGTGGCATGAGCCTTCCTCACCCCCTCCTCTTCCTCCTCCACCTCCTCCTTCACCTCATCACTAACTACCTCCAGCACCCCAAACTCATTCACCCTGAACTGAAACACACACACAGTGAGTGGTAGTGGATAACACCATAGAGAAGCAGTGATCCAGCATGGCCCATATGGAAGGCTTGTTACCTTGAGTTGGCTGCCTGGTAGAGTTCCCACCCCATCCTGCCAGTCCATGGCTCCGTACACATCAAAGTCTGGGGCCACAGTGGCCTGAGCAGACCCCTCCATAGACCTGATCACTGGGACTTTACACACTGACAGAAGATCAGAAAATAAATGAATATTTAAGATAACTGCAGTCAGAAAAGCATGCTGGAAAAAATACCAGTGATCTGAAAGTCTAACAGAACACTGCTTTCTGAAAGTCTGAATAATTACCTAAATTAACAGAAGACCAGGATATAGACTCTAGATCTATTTATGGTCTAAAATCTTTATATAATAAAGTTGAATCAGAAAAACCACGATCGTGACAACAACCACACAAAAAACACCTTAATTGTGACAACAACGATTTTGGAAAATGTCATCTTTGAAACCGATGATTTGGCAGCGTATTTTTGCAGTTAAGCCGAAAGTAGAAACACAAGCTGCTAAATGATTTTCTTGTTGCACGATTTGTAATTATGTAACAATAATGGTAGTTTTTTTTATTTATCCTGTAGCAGCGGAAGTCCTTCTGCGTTTTCTATATTGTGAGTCTTGACACCGGATCACCGCTAGGCGGCGCTGCACACCTTTATTATGGCGACTGCGCTTGAAACTTTCAGCTACCTATTCAACAATGGAAGCAATTCAGAACCAAAAATGGAGCCTACAAATCAAAATATAATTCATGCAAATGACAAATTATTGATGGTTAACGAATATCTGACCTGTTTCTATGATTGATGGCCTGTCTGTTGTTTGAACAGTGTGTTATTTCTGCTCTGCGCCCCTGAAACCTTGTACTATAGGCATTCTGGCGGGTATAGGCTACTGTGTTTCAACGAAATATTGATTATTAATCCGTTACGTATTCAGTAAACATGAAAGTCCGTTCTATTTTATGCACAGACAATACTACATTTTTTCCAGAATGAATTAGCGATACAATTCATCCTTGCGTGAAACTGATTCGCAATATACGATACTTTGTGTTACAGTGAAAAAAAATAATACTTCAAGTATTTATGATGGCTGCTCACAGTGAAGCATCTAATACCCTTATATTTCAGATTGTCTTTTTTTTACTGTAGATTATTTGTTGATTATGCGCGTTATTGATATTAATTTCAAAGAACTGACTTCTACTTTTAAAATTTCGAGAGGGATTAAACGCAACACCGTCATGGAGTCTTTGTGTTCGTACAGGGTGTGTTAGAAATAGGAGTGTTTCTCCAAGCCGCCAATCATGCCTCTAATCTGATATAAGCACTTTTCTGCGCTGTGATACTATTTAATGTGTTTTAAAGGCAGTTCCCCAAAATGGCGGAGCAGGAATATACTCTATATATAATTCTCACCGGCAGGCCCGCAGACTCGTTGCATTAGGAACAAAAATAATAGCTCAACTCTGGTGGAAAGCTGTTTAGAAAGATGTGGACAAATAAATATTCTTAGCTCGGTTCGTCAGACAAGCGCAATACTGCGCAGTCCTTGTCTGGCACACTGACCGCTGCAATATTCTGTCCAGAGTACAATATATCTTATTAAAACGATTTCGCCACGCGATAAATGTAACGCAACATTTTCTCTACCTTGTATAATTATTATCGAGCCTTCTTTGGTAGTATTTTTCAGTTGAAGTCCATTTCACTCTCTCTTACACCGTATCTCTTCCTGGCTGATATTATTGATGACACGTCCAGCCGTTTTGGACTTTATGGTTAAGTTTCTGGCAAATTGCACCGCAATAAACCCTAAGCGAAAGTACAACACAACAGATTAGTTATCACTATATGACGCATACTTCCACCTGAATTATTCCTATCTAAAGTACAATTGTTTTAATTTGTCTGTTTCTTACCCAAATTCTCCCACGAGTACTGACAAATTGCCCAGGCATCTGTCAATGCGCATGCGCAAGGCTGGGTGCTTTAGACAGAAACACATGATGCCTACAACAAAAGTTTCACAATATAAATGTCACTTTTGATCGTTGTCTCGTGGCGTATGAACAATAACAACTTTAGCAAGTGTTTGTGTTGCTGACTTTTTTTGCGACTGAAATCAGGACGTGCAGCTTAACAGGAAAAATAACGAATATCTAATATGTCACTTTGTGTCTAAAAATACACGCCGTTTGCTTGAAGCCTGTCAACAGCGTCCTTTGCGAACAACCCTAAAGCGGCTCCTCAAATGTATTCAATGCGACAAAGTATATCAGTAACACACACAACTGTCGTGCGGAACAAAAACACGATCACGTGCACAACCAGTGCACCCAGCGTTGTGTCTGTTATGGAAGCGTCTTTCCCTCAGTTCATGTCAGATCAATGTCTTTCAATAATGTTTTAATCTGTTCAGTTCCCTAACATTAAGCCATCCAGACCCGTATGGAGCAGAGGGCTACTTGAATCTGAGGTCCTCTTTCCTGAAACCCTCCTCTGCTCTGATCCTTGATCTAGCCTGGGTCTGGATCTGAACCTTGCCCCAGTCTGAACACACACAGGGAGAATACCTCTGGCCTGAACACTTTCATATATCAAGTCTTTGTGTGTTTGTTTGTGTGTGCATAAACATTCTGACCATGATCACATTGTGGAGACAACAACAACATCATGCAGACCTCTGGCAAAGGAGGAATACAACAAGATGGCTCCCATTAGGACCAATATTGTAGACTAATACAGGAATGATCTTGGAAATACCTGTGTGGTTTTCAACATAGTCCCATAAGTCTAATAACTATGTATTTGTACACTTATCATAGTTTCACAGAACTGCACCTAAAGTAACCTAAACCCTCAATGAAAAGATGAAAAACTCCCAGAAACATGGAAGAAAACTTGGGCGGTTTGTCTGCCTTGACCAAAGACACAACGTCATTGCACGGCCGGGAAAAACGAACCGGCAACATTCTGATGACCAGCCTGATTCCCTAACCGCTCAGCCACCTGACTCCTGTCCACGCACAGACACACCTTTTCTGCACACAGGGGGCAGTTCCCCAGGCCTCAGGGGTAACTGGGCATCATCAGCACAGCAAAGAGGGGATGCCACTGGTCTTGGTGATTTACTTCCATGTTCAGAGAGAGAGGAGAGCAACAGGTCGAGTTCTGCACCCTGTGGTACTCCAAATAGGATCATGGATCTCACTGAAACAAACTAATTGTGATCTGTTGAAACCATCTCAACAGTCTCAAGAGTTTTCGATATGCTAGTCCATTTTGGTTTGTTTCATTCAAGCATATATAAATAAAATGTTTTTTTTTTCATTCATATTCTTCCGCTTATTCCCGTTAGGGGTCACGGGTGACTGGAGCCTATCCCAGTTACTTCTGGGCCATAGGCAGGGTACACCCTGGACTGGAGCCAGCTAGTCGCAGGGCTATCACACAGACATTGATAGACAACCATTCACTCACACAGTCATACACTAGGGACAATTTTTTGCACAATTTCCAATTACCCTACCACATGCATGTCTTTGGACAGTGGGAGGAAGCCGGAGTGCCAGGAGAGAACCCACGGTAACACGGGGAGGACATGCAGACTCCACCCAGAGAGATCAATGTTATTCGCATCCATTTGCAGACACAGTTCCAGGTGTTGCATGTTATACTGTACATGTTTCTAAGTATGTGATTGTCTGCATACATGAATGCATGTGTGTATACATGGGTGTATATGGGTATGTACATGTTTGTATGTCTATGTAAATATAGATTATTGCAATTATAGTGTTGATTATGTACATGTAGAGAGGCGTACATGTGTGTTTGTGTGTATCAGCAGCCAATGTATTTATAGTATGTAGTACAGGTAACCCAGCCAGTAGCCTATAGGCTAGTCTGTCCAGCAGGGTTTATCCATACAGGATGGAATCAGACTCGTTAGCAGTAATCTCCTTAGCAGCAGAAGCACAGCACAGTACAGCGCCAGGTTAGGAGGCTGTGCCTCGCTGTTGCTGTCTGGCAGAAGACCTGGAGGCTCTACATGTTGTGGGACTACTGCTGCAGGTGTTGTGGGACCACGCTGATTAAACGCCATGGAGCCATTCCTCTCAAGACCAACATCAACGACACCTGGGTAGGTGACTAAGAGAGAGAGAGAGAGAGAGACAGACAGACAGACAGATAGACAGAGAGAGAGAGAGAGACAGAGAGAGACAGAGAAAGAGAGAGACAGCGAGAGAGACAGAAAGAGAGAGAGAGACAGGGAGAGAGACATAAAGACAGAGACAGAGAGAGGGGTTTTATAGGACAGTTGTTTGTTCTGGTGGTCTGAGCAGGTAGAATGTCCGTTCAGCTGACTAGAGCTGCAGACAGCCAATCAGACCACAACTCACAGGAACATATACATGACAACAATCATATGACTGAATTACTTTTCACTTCTGAATTACTTATTAATGAGTGTGTGAAAGAATGATTAATGGCTCCATTGATGGAATAATTGATTACTAAATCAATTAAAGATTGATTGAGTAAACAAACAATTGATTGATTGATTGATTTATTTTAATAAGTAGATCGTAACTACTTCCTGTCAAGTCAATGTATTGTGATCAAGAAGAGTAATCATGAAGAGACAGGAAGTTTCAGCATATCACTTCCCCCTGCAGGTGGTCCTCCAGAACTTATTTATGTGCATGGTGACCTTCTACTCCCTTTACTACATCACTGTCAGCCTCTGCATCGGCCTGCTAAGGTACTGTCACACACACGCACGCACACACACACACACACAGCATGGAGCTATGGCGCAGAGTGAGTGCAGGAATGAACAAAGGCACGAAAATTTTTGCTGTTTGCAAATGAACAGCTGACAGGTCTTTTCTGATTGGTTCAATCAAATAAAATGGCATATGACTTCCTGTGATGCATTATGACTTCCTGTTTGCTCCTTGAGTTAAAGACTCCTTACATTACTCCTTACTCCTTACATTTAGGTTGGTTGATGGGCAGATCTATGGGCATATTTGAAGCCTTTTGTGACATTGCTTGTAAAAACAGCTATACAAATACTGTTTGATTTAAGTACCCTGATTTGCCTCCTCTCTCCTTACTTCCTTGGTTCATTCAAAGATGAGGGTCCTAGAAGAGAATCCTCTGACCTTAAGAGAAGGAGAGAGGAGTGAGGACACGCTAAGGACACGTGTGTTTAGGTGTGTGCATATGGTGACTCAGTACGACCATTTTACCCTCTCGTTCCCACAGGGTCCATGAGGTTGATA
This sequence comes from Neosalanx taihuensis, assembly GCA_030340665.1. Lineage (NCBI taxonomy): Eukaryota > Metazoa > Chordata > Actinopteri > Osmeriformes > Salangidae > Neosalanx > Neosalanx taihuensis. Next base: position 5,594,452 of record CM059299.1, on the reverse strand, counting down.
GCTTACTGGCCCCCTTCGACTACACCACACAGCCCTCATGGCAGAACCCCAAATACCTCGGTAAGTGTGTGAGTGTGTGTGAGTGTGTGTGTTCTTGGAGTCAGTTCTATAAAGTTGTTGATTGTATGTGTAGGTATTTACCATCATATTGAATCAGATCAGAATTAGAAAACGTTGTATTTGCCATGAAAGTTTGCAGTTTTTTAGGGTTGCATGCATTCAACATATAGGAATCTTAAGTAATTAATGGTAAGTGGCCAAGATATGTAAACATTTAGAACAAAATAAAATATCTGTGGCATCTAAAGTGGTCAGCTCCCGTGTGTCAGTGATAAACATGTTATTGTATGTGTTTACCCACTGGGTACTGTGTTTAGCAAGTTTTTCTGGGAGTTTTTCTACGTCTTCCTTGAGGGTTTAGGTTGTGGTTGAGAGGCAGTTCTATGGGCGTATGTGAAGCCCTTTGTGACATTGCTTGAAAAGGGCTATACAAATAAATGTTTGATTTGATTTGATCCAGTGAGTGTGATCTCCATGGAGGTGACCTATGTGCTGGGAGGATTGGTGTTTGCCTGGATTGTGGAAGAGTGGGTGTGGGACTACGCCATCACTGTCACCCTCCTCCACATCGCTATGACTGTAGCAGGTCTGCACATGCACGCGCACGCACACACACACGCGCACACACACACACAGGACAAGTTCATCAATTTCAGTATGTCATTTATTGGATTAACGAAACAAAGCATGTCGCTCTCAATCCTGTCTGTGTGATGGGATTGTAATCTGGGTTAGTTACGCAATCTAACCAAGCAGGATGCTTTGTACCAACTGAGCATGCTCAAATCACCCAATTCACATGCACATCCGTTGAAGTGACTATTGCATTCATTAATTCATGCATTATCTTATTATGTTACATATATGTTCTATGTTTGCTCTTTTCTGCCCAAGTAAATTCTGTTTGTATATCCTGCATAGCGAATTAAATAGATTTTGACTCTGATTCTGATCTTTCTCCTACCAGTTATGTCAGACTTCCCTTCCACAGAGCACTGGTGGATCGCTCTAGGTGAGGAATCCTACTGAACAGATGTACAGGACGAAACAGTCTCTAGATTATATCTGTTGTCTATCACTGTTCTAGTCCAGCCTTGGTGTCTCCTGTCTCACTCTCCTTTCTCTCTCCTCATCCCCCTCTTCCTCCACCAGGTTCTGGTCTAGTGATGATGATCTTTGGAGGTCAACTCCTGGCCTACAAACTCTTCAGGAACAACTTTGTATACCCAGCAGACCTCCAGAACTTCTAATGACAACTTCCTCCTACCTCTGATGACAACATCCTGCTTCCCCTGATGACAACGTCCTGGTTCCTCTGATGACATCATCCTGCACCCTCTATTGTAAAGATCTTGTTTCCTCAACAACATTATGTACAGTATTGTTTTGTATTCTGTTTTTTTTTTACCCTTTCATGTAGAACATTTTGGTACACGGTTGTAAATAATTAATCTACAAATGTATTTAAAAAAGCAACTGTTTTGAGATGATTAAACACTTCAACAAACAATTGCTAATGTTTTTGTCTATATATCATGTGTGTAAATATAAATATATAACAAGACACTAGTACCTGCAAGTACCTGCCCACTGCAAGCCCAGGGCAGTGTAGTTCAACACTGCAACACACTGCATCATACAGCTGTAGTATTGATCAGCTGTTAAACAAACGGCCTGAGCAGACTTACTGGACATTGCTGGTCATTACACCAGTTATAACTGCTGTAATAACAGGCCCTGACGTGTTCTGCCCCCTCTTAGCTGGGCCTGCTCTGATTAGGACCGGCCAGCTGTTTTTTTGTCCAAATCCTTCAGGATTAGGCTAAGCGGTCATCCTGTTGGCTCTGATTGGTCTAATTTAAAGGCTAAAGTGTTTGGTACACTCTGATTGGTCTAATTTAAGGGCTAAAGTGTTTGGTACACCTTCTTTAAGGGGGTGGTGTGATGAGGGCAGTAATACTAATACTGTGCACACACAAACCCCTCTCCCCCCTTGCCCCTTGTACAGACACACACACCCACACCCACACACACACTTGTGACCCAGTAAAGCCACACATTCTGCCCCTGTGAGACTGCAGGCAGAGAGTGCAGACTGGAGGTGGTGAGGTGGTCTGCTGGTGGGGCTGGGGTCTCATCTAACACGTGACAGCTTCCATCATGCTGACAGCTCAACAGGTTTATGCAGCGTTCATTTGCACGCAAATTAAAATAACAACATGCGTTTCTTCTCAGCCAGTCATTCTATCACACATATTATTAGGACAACCACCAATGTTTCCATATCTCTGGGTTGTGGGGAAGATGTGTGTGTAGTTAGGTGTGTGTGTGTGTAGTGGAAATGCGTGCGCTGTATGTTTCCTCTGTGGCATGGAAAGAGTGCAGGGTAAAGAAGGGCATTAATTATTTAATAAGCTTAAGGATAGGTGGGGCCAGGACTGGTGGGGAGGGGGGGGGAGGAGGGTGAGGAGGGGGGAGGGGCGGAATGCTGAACGGACTGAGCGCTTTAACTGCTGTCTTACGTAGAGTATCTACATGGTGTACGTGGGTGTGTGTGTGAAGACGTGTGTGTGTGTGTGTGTGTGTGTGTGAGGTGAGGGATGGAGGAGACCTTTCCCACCTGGGGTTAGGAGGGTTGTCTTGACCAGATCCCTATGGTTACCATGGTTTCCAAACTGGTGTACTTTCTTTATCTAAGGTAAGGAGTTACTTTGTTCCTTCTGTGTGTGAGTGTATGTGTGTGAGTGTATGTGTGTGTGAGTGTATGTGTGTATACATCTGTGTGTGAGTGTGCAGTGTGTAATCTTGAGAGGATTCTCTTCTGGTGGGTACAGACTCACATCCCCAGTTTGGTACAGACTCACATCCCCAGTTTGGTACAGACTCACATCTCCAGTGTTGTACAGACTCACAACTTCAGTGTGGTAAAGACTCACAACTCCAGTGTGGTACAGACTCACAGCACCAGTGTGGTAGAGACTTACAACTCCAGTGTGGTACAGACTCACATCTCCATTGTGGTACAAACTTACATATCCAGTGTGGTACAGACTCACAACTCCAGTGTGGTACAGACTCACAACTCCAGTGTGGTACAGACTCACAGCACCAATGTGGTACAAACTCACATCTCCAGTGTGGTACAGACTCACAGCTCCAGTGTGGTACAGACTCACATCTACAGTATGGTACAGACTCACATCTACAGTATGGTACAGACTCACAGCTCCAGTGTGGTACAGACTCACATCTACAGTGGGATACAGACTCACATATCCAGTGTGGTACAGACTCACATCTACAGTATGGTACAGACTCACATATCCAGAGTGGTACAGACTCACATATCCAGTGTGGTACAGACTCACAGCACCAGTGTGGTACAGACTCACTTATCCAGTGTCTCTCACACATTCAGTTACTGTCTATCACCAGCGGGTGGCAGTAGAGATTCCTCTCTGCGGCAGAGTGGAGGTTGTACAGTAATGGCCTTGTCTGATCAGATATCACAGCACTGGAGGCAGAGATGCGTCGAGCATTTCCCACATTATCTCAAGCACATATGACAGATCCATGCAGATACACACTTGTGAATGCTGCTTTCAGTCCACGGTACTCAAACAAGCAATTTCAGATTTGTTTATGTTTCTATACCTGTCCTTTCCGGCCCTTGTGTTTGGACAGTTTTGTGACTAATTAGTACCGTGATGATAAACTGCTGCAAAACTATTTTAGGCTTCATATTAAGATACATAAATGGAATACATGTATACAAAACAGGAAACATTGTTACTGGGCCGACTGGGCAACAGAGCGCGAGGTTTTCTACTGTCTTTAAACTGGGGTGACTCCGCCCGATGACAGCGCGCGGTGCAGCCCGGGCGGGGCTATTCATGTTGTCAAGGAGTGAGATCACTAGGAGAGAGAGAGAGAGAGAGAGAGAGAGAGAGAGAGAGAGAGAGAGAGAGAGAGAGAGAGAGAGGGAGACAGGGAGGGAGAGAGAAAGAGAGAGAGAGAGAGAGAGACAGGGAGGGAGAGAGAAAGAGAGAGAGAGAGTTCCTCTCGGATATTGTAGAGATCCAAAGTTCTAACCGATCGCGTGAGTCAAAGATAATGCGGCGCGCGAGATGAGTCGCCAACAGGACTCAAAGGGAGTCATCTTAACCGGGTACTTCAGCAACAGCGAAGTTCCAGCGCCTGGGACGGCATTAAACCATGTCGAGGACAGCGAGTCTGCTGCTCTAAGGTGAGAAGGGGGAACCACTGTTACCATGTATCAGTAGAGGGAGAGGAGCAGAGGTCTGTGATCTGCTCTGTGTTGCATCTCTAGCGGACACAAGCTGTCACAGAGCCGCTGAACACCTCTTCAGAAAGCATGTGCGTTCAACTGACTCAACTGATTCATAATAACGGTTGATTCGGTCCCAGATACGGTTGAACGGTCCTGTTATAATAATGCAATTGCATGTTATATTTCTCTGTTATTTTATAGTAAACATATATAGTAAACAGTCTCCCCAGGCTATATAAAGAGCCTGAGCACCTTAGTAGAACAGGGACTGTGTTACCAGATATACAGTGTCTGTTATCTCCATGTTTAGACCCAAGTGTAAACAGCCAGTCAACAAGGCTGTGTTCACCAACAGACAGGCAGACTGAGGTGGGGCCACACAATGAGCTCTGTCCTCCAGTGAAACATGATGCTGCTTCCTTTTCCCATTCAAAAGGACATCTGCAGAATGCAGCCGAGACACACACACACACACACACACACACACACACACACACACACACACACACACACACACACACACACACTCATTTTCATGTGCCAGCTGGGTGTTTGGCTCACTGGTGGTGTGGCTGGCTGAATGTTCATCACAGGCTCTAAGAGGGGAGGATCTGTAGGTCAGTTCCAAGCTCATGACCACCATCACACAGGAAGGAAGATCACATGCGTTTACCTTGTAGAGTCAGGTGGCTGAGCGGTTAGGGAATCAGGCTAGTAATCAGAGGGTTGCTGGTTCGATTACCGGCCGTGCAAAATTACATTGTGTCCTTGGGAAAGGCACTTCACCCTACTTGCCTCAGGGGGGAATGTGCCTGTACTTACTGTAAGTCACTCTGGATAAGAGTGTCAGTTGAAATGCCTGAATGTAGACTGATGTGGCACCATTGACCAGTATTGGGTCAGTTTGCTGGGCAGAGGTAGTGGTTCTTGTGTGTGTGGTTCTTGTGTGTGTGGTTCTTGTGGTGGATCGGTTGGTGTGCCACAGACACCTGCTCTGCTGCTCTAATGAAGACAGAACACAGGACTGTTCATGAACTGGCTGGCTGCCTGCCTGGCTAACTGGTTCACTGTTCCAGCTGCCATGCTGACTTTTTAAACTTTCTTGCTGCCTGGCTAGCAGACATGGGAGCTGGTTAGGTTACAGCCTGGCTAACTGACTTGCAGGCTGATTCACTGACTTGTGATCTGGCTTACTGACTTTCAGGCTGATTCACTGATTTGTGAGCTGGCTAACTGACTTGCAGGCGGATTCACTGACTTGTGAGCTGGCTAACTGACTTGCAGGCTGATTCACTGACTTGTGGTACTGTATCATCTCAGTGGTGTGCTATGGTGTGTCCTATACAGTCATCACACATGATCTAGATCAGTCATAATCAGACAGTACCGACCAACAGCATGGACAGCTAGACTACAACCTACTGACTGATAACATACAGGTTAAAGTACTCAAAGGTACAAAGAGTAAAACACACACACACGGGCACACACACATACACGTTTGTTTTGTTTTCAAGGTTATACATTTGGGTGTTTCTCTTTGATAAGCTAGGATGTATGAAGTCTTTTAAGACAGGTTAACTGTCTTGACTTTGCACTATCTGTTCATTTTGCACATCTGCACATAGCATCATTTGCACTACTCTGTAAATTATGTAAAAATACTGTAACATCTTGTACAATACAGCTGTACATTTGTCACCATCAAATCACTTTAATCACTTTAACACCTGTACATACTCTGTATATTGTGATTATACTGTACATACTGTGTATATTCTAAGTATACTAGTATATTCTGTTTTAATATCTGTTTTGCACTTCCGGTTGGATGCTAACTGTATTTTGTTACCCTGTAATTGTACCTGTGTAATGACAATAAAGTTGAATCTAATCTAATCTAACAGTGACACTGACACTGAGGGGGCTGCTGGTGTGGTGACTGAACACTGAGGGGCCTGCTGGTGTGGTGACTGAACACTGAGGGGGCTGCTGGTGTGGTGACTGAACACTGAGGGGGCTGCTGGTGTGATGACTGAACACTGAGGGGGCTGCTGGTGTGGTGACTGAACACTGAGGGGCCTGCTGGTGTGGTGACTGAACACTGAGGGGGCTGCTGGTGTGGTGACTGAACACTGAGGGGGCTGCTGGTGTGGTGACTGAACACTGAGGGGGCTGCTGGTGTGGTGACTGAACACTGAGGGGCCTGCTGGTGTGGTGACTGAACACTGAGGGGGCTGCTGGTGTGGTGACTGAACACTGAGGGGCCTGCTGGTGTGGTGACTGAACACTGAGGGGGCTGCCGGTGTGGTGACTGAACACTGAGGGGCCTGCTGGTGTGGTGACTGAACACTGAGGGGGCTGCTGGTGTGGTGACTGAACACTGAGGGGGCTGCTGGTGTGGTGACTGAAGGTTGTGTAACAGTAAATATTGAGGGAGTGAATCAGTGAATGAATGCATTGTTTAGGATATAGTCTGATGCTTAATCCCATTACTCTGTTTTACCCCTGACCCTTACCCTAAACCCTTATCCTGACCCCTTACCCTGACCCCTGACCCCTTACATTTGCACGTTCACGTGAGTAAAACTAGGGTTAGGATTGGCTGGCTCTGTGCTAGGATCTGGGCTTGTGGCCAGGTTAGACCAGAGATGACTCCAGGCCGTGGTGTCATGTAGTAGAAACACACACTCTGTGTCTTTCATAGAGGCTGAAACACAAAATGATAAGATGAACACGGAAAGAGGTTGGTTGTTGATGTGTGTGTGTGTGTGTGTGTGTGTGTGTGTGTGTGTATCTAGTACACAGGAGCAGGTAAACAGTCAGACAGGCAGCACAGAATCAACAGTTTGTAAACCAGCCACACTGTGTCACTTTTTCCATTGAGACATCAACACACACACACACACACACACACACACACACACACAAAAACACACAACACACACAAGAAACTCACTTGACTATGTAGACTCATTAACGATAAAGCATGGATGATTTTATAACGCCATTCCAAGAGCACCTGCTGATAAACAATGTAGTATTATGGGATGCTCTTATTATGATCCAGAATCATTCTGTAATCATCCAGCTCTCTCTCTCTCTTTCTCTCTCTCTCTCTCTCTCTCTCTCTCTCTCTCTCTCTCTCTCTCTCTCTCTCTCTCTCGTCAGAGTCCTGTTGAATTATCTGCCCCCACATAGAGACTGGAGAGAGTAAGGACAGACAGACAGGACAAGACAAGACAGACAGAGAGACAGACAGATAAATTGGTAGACTGACAGTTAGGCAGAACAAATGAAAGATCTTTGTTTTATCTGAGGAATGCACATACCTGTTAAGTCTAACTTGATTGGTTATCGCTGACTTTATGAGAGTTAAGTCTTACTTGATTGGACAGTCTAACTTTATTGCTGGTGTGTGAGATCGACTCTGCTGGTTTCCACGGCTACCACCGTTAAAGAATGCTGCTGATCCATTCAGACTAGCTGCTGTATTATACCTTGTCACTGTGTGTGTACTGTGTGTGTCCTCAAGTCTCTCCTCAGACACACAGTCTCTCCTCAGACACACAGTCTCTCCTCAGTCACAGTCTCTCCTCAGTCACACAGTCTCTCCTCAGTCACAGTCTCTCCTCAGTCACAGTCTCTCCTCAGTCACAGTCTCTCCTCAGACACAGTCTCTCCCCAGACACACAGTCTCTCCCCAGACACACAGTCTCTCCTCAGTCACAGTCTCTCCTCAGACATACAGTCTCTCCTCAGTTACAGTCTCCTCTTAGTCACAGTCTCTCCTCAGTCACAGTCTCTCCTCAGTCACACAGTCTCTCCTCAGACACACAGTCTCTCCTCAGTCACAGTCTCTCCTCAGTCACAGTCTCTCTTCAGTCACAGTCTCTCCTCAGTCACAGTCTCTCCTCAGTCACACAGTCTCTCCTCAGTCACAGTCTCTCCTCAGTGACAGAGTCTCTCAGTCACAGTCTCTCCTCAGTCACAGTCTGTCCTCAGACACACAGTCCCTCAGTCACAGTCAGTGGGTCAGTGTTAGTACTGTATTCACCGCTTATTGCTTATGGGGGAGTGTTATTAGTGGGTTGACAGCAGGGTGCAGAGGAACTGGTCAAACTGAGTTGGAGTTTATTATAGCCTTCAAAGATGCCCTGCAGCCCGGGGGGTGGGGGGGGGGGGTGGTGGGGGGAGGAGGGGGCGTGGAGGAGGCAAGGGAGAGAACACAAATCTAAATATGTAACGCCTACTGCAGCCACATTCCTGCTGTAGTCATTTAATAACGCTGCTCCATCTAACAGCAGGGGAAATGCAGTGTGTGTATTTGTGTGTGCGTGAGTGCGTGTGTTTGTATGCTCCAGTCTGAGAACAGCCCAGCCTTTTCCCTCCCCTCCAGCCTACAGAGACTGGGCCTCTGATTAGAGAGCAGGCTAGAGATTCACCATGATGTTGATGTGTCATGAGCTGCTGTATCTGAACATGTCATGCTCCATATGAATAGAGGGTTTATCCCTGGATAACCTGCTCACATGAATCAGCAATATTCTGTTTAATAATATCTCTCTCCCTCTATCTTCTCTCCTATCGCCCTCCATCCCTCCCTGCCTCCCCTCTTGTGTCTCTCCCTCCCTCCCTCCCTCCCTCCATCCAAGTAGGAGGACAGGTCACTATAGTGTGCAGGCCAAAGGCAAACATGGCCCCGTCCCTGGCATCAGCCCCGCCCCTGGCTCCAGTCCTACCCTCAAACCCGCCCATCTCTCCCCCAACCTATCAGGCCAAGGCCCTGCTCCCTCCTCCAAGCCTCCATACCTTCGATGCAGCTCACAGGACTCCCTGGATGAGCTGGCCATGGCTGACTACTGGAGGGAGGTGGAGCACATCAGCTCCAGCCAGGGGGCCGAGGGGGTAGAGGGGGCAGAGGGGGAGGCCCAGGAGGTACCGCAGAAGGTCCCTGAAGGTTAGTATGCTGGGGTACCTGGGGTTGTTTGTGGTTGTATTTTCTGGAGGGCTTTCAGTAGAGAGTTTTAGTGTGTGGAGCCAATCTCCAGGTTCATCCCTGACCTCAACACAAGCTCTTCTTATTAGAATCACAAAGCTGGATTCAGATCCAGCAACAGAGGTTTGAGCAGATTTACAATGGATGTAGTGCTGGTGTGATCTCAAGCTAGAGCTTTCAAGACTCCAAACCCATTTGATAGATGCAGTCGATCCTGTGGATCCTGCCTGTCTGGACGTTAATCTGCATTTCACATCAGACTCTTAAGAGACTCCACATGCAGGAAACAGCCTCCCACACACACACCTGCTAGGTGTTTACTAGGCCCACATTTTTTCAATAGAACTGGGATTCCAGCACACATCCTGTGTTGATGTAGGTCTAAAACAGGATGCTCATATAAACATGGCAAGAAAAGAGCAAGAGGAGGAAAGAGTATTGAACAGAGAGACCGAATGAGACCAACACACAGAGAGACACAAAGAGAAGAAATCAGTGTTAGAGATCAGCTACTGACAACAGCAGATTTTCACAGAGAACTTCACACTTCCTCTTTGTCTTTTGCTCTCTCCTGTTCTCTCCATATCCTGCTCTCTCTCTCTCCTTCGCTCTCTCCTTCTCTCTCTCCATATCCTGCTCTCTCTCTCCTTCGCTCTCTCCTTCTCTCTCTCCATATCCTGCTCTCTCTCTCCTTCTCTCTCTCCATATCCTGCTCTCTCTCTCTCCTTCTCTCTCTCTCCTTCTTTCTCTCCATATCCTGCTCTCTCTCCTTCTCTCTCTCTCCTTCTTTCTCTCCATATCCTGCTCTCTCTCCTTCTCTCTCTCTCCTTCTTTCTCTCCATATCCTGCTCTCTCTCTCCCCTTTTCTCCCTCCCTCTCTCCTTCTCTTTCTGTCTCCCTCTCTCCCCTCTCCTCTCTCCCCTTCTCTCTCTCTCCCCTCTCTCTCCCCTTCTCTCTCTCCCCCTCCCTCTCTTCTCTCTCGCTCCTGTTCTCCTTCCACATTTGCTCTTCCTGCCCCCTCTCTCATCATCTGCCCCACACCCCTGTCAAAAACCTGCGTCCTGTCCTACAGAAGGGGAGCAGGAAGAGGCGTGGCTAGAGGAGGCGGGACTTGCCATGCTGTTCGATGATTCGTCGGTAGAGAAGGAGGACAGTCTGGTGTTCCTGTCCACGCTGACGCGCACGCAGGTGGCAGCTGTGGAGCGACGGCTCACCTCTGTGACGCTACGCAAGAGAAAACAGACACACCAGGTCCCTGACGTACGGGACATCTTCAGGCAGGGGTCAAAGGTCAGATATCAATATGTCATTATGGAGGGCAGTGCACATTTGTGTTTGTTCATTCACACGTTCAGAACTTCAGAAATACAACAAAATGGTCTATTTGTGCCTTCCTAATTCAGTTGGGGGGGGGGGGGGGGGGGGGTTCAGTGGGTGCTTAACGCCGGCCCTCCATGACAGTTTGAGGGTGGTGAACTTTGACCTGCGTCTTGTGTTCAGTAGCTATGTGGAGCAGGGTAGGGACTGGAATGCAGAAGTTGTCATATGGACAAAACATGTTCATTCACTGGTTAACCATGCAGCTAACAACACCATCATTATCTGTCAACACAGAGGGGGAAAGCAGCTAATGTATAACTGGAAACATTCGCCTTTCTATACATGACACGCTGTTACTGTCTAACAGACCTGCCCAACAGCAGTTCAGTTAATGTGACAGGAATCCATATCTCTGAGTTTGACTGTGTAGCCTGATGGGGTGGATGTGGTCTGTACTCTGGTCCAGGAGCAAGAGGCCCCGCCCACAGCGGGAAGTGAGACCAGGAATGAGGAAGCAGCTTCAGCTGGTATTTATAACCCCGCCCCTCTCCCCCAGTACTGGCCTCAGCATGCCTTTCTTAGCAGTGGACCTTGAGAATCACCTCTCAAATCGAGTGTGTATGTGTGTGTATTTGTGTGTGTGTGTGACTAAAGACAGCAGCTTGACATCTCAGAAAAGACTTGAAGTGTTACAAAGGTTCACGATTACACACACCTGCACACACCTGCACACACAGAATAATAGCGTCACTGCCTGCTAACAGACACTTTGTGTCTCTGTGGACTTTAACACCTGGTTTTGGTAGCTCTGCAATAATAAAGGTGTCCGGTTGTGTGTGTGTGTGTTTCTGTGCATGTTCCCGTGTGTGTGTGTGTGTGTGTGTGTGTGTGTGTGTGTGTGTGTGTGTGTGTGTGTGTGTGTGTGTGTGTGTGTGTGTGCAGGAGCAGACCAGGGAGGGGTAGAGGCAGAGACTGACCTGAACCTAGAGGTCTCCTTCTCAGAACAGGCCCTCAGTTACAGAGAGGGGTCAAAGGTGGCTGAAGAGGCCCCATGTGACACCGATGACCAACTACCTGTAAGTTCAAAACCCCCAAACAATGATTATCCATGAACATCTCAGTCCACCATCAGCCACCAACCATGTGACCAGTCTGTAGTTGTACAGATGGAGACAAAACAATGAGTATCAAGAGCAAACACATGTCCCGTTGGTGGCTCTGGTGTGTGTGTGTGTCACAGGTGTGTACCAGGTGTAGGGACCCCATATATACAAAGTCGCTTTGGATAAAAGCTTCTGCTAAATGAATAAATGTAAATATATGTATATGTGTGTGAGTCTTTGTTAAGCAGCCTATACCCTGAACAACACCTCAGCTAAACATTAACACCAGCTCACATGTATCTGCTGCAACAACAGTGCAAAGGTCATGCGGCTGAATACAGGAAGTTCCACTGAACCACGGGAGATTCTATTGGCTATTACAAACGCTCACTGGCCTGCTATTGGACCAGACTGGTGTCACTAGGCTCAGATTCAAACCTGGTTGCTTATGATTTAAAGTCCCCTAACCTTAGAGAGTATTGACGACTCTTCTAACCACCCCAACACAAAGTATTGAGATAAAAAAATACACTATTGTTAAGGTCTATCTATCTGTTTTATTAAAGTCTCTTTCAATGATTTGGTCTGTTCTGAGATTGATTCAGTCAGTTTGTTGAGCGTGAAGCTTCTGTAGTGGTGCAGGAGCTGCTAGCTGAAGTCTAATCATCACTCTCTCAGCTTCTACCGCCTTCTAGAGGCCAGATTAGGTACTGAAAATCATCAGAAAATGAGGTCATAATATTTAACTGGCTAAGACATCACTCTTATAGTGTGTGTGTGTGTGTGTGTGTGTGTGCGTGCGTGTGTGTCAGAACTTCAAGCTGATTCGAGACAAGACAGGCCTGACCAAGGTGGGCGACCTTTCACCCCCGGACATGAAGAAGGTTCATCGTCTGGTCCTCATAGAGATGACTGCGCTGTACGACACGGCGGGGATCGACCTCAAGGCACACAAGGCTGTCAAAATGAAGGTCAAAGGTCAGAGTGTTGGCGAGGAAGACGCACAACAGCGCTGCTGACACAGGCACAGAAAGAGCTTAGTTCTGTGGATGTGAACTGTAGATTTACGCTGTGTGTATCTATTTATATGTTCGTGTCTATGTGTGTGTGTGTCTGTGTGGGCATGTGTGTGTGATCTTATACTGGATGTCCAGAGTGGGGTATTTTTGGCGTGCCCCTGGTAACCCTCCTGGAGCAGGACCAGAGCAGAGTTCCTGGAACCAGGGTGCCCATCATCCTGCAGAGGGTGAGAGAACAGCATCAGATAGCATGTGTCTTCTGCTGCTCACCCTGGCCTCATGTGTCTAACTGGGTGTGTTGTTCATCAACCAGCTGATCAACCACATAGAGGAGGAGGGGCTGGACACCGAGGGGCTGCTGAGGATCCCTGGATCAGCCACTAGAGTCAAGGTTAGTGTCTGTACCTGGATCAGCCACTAGACTGAAGGTTAGTGTCTGTACCTGGATCAGCCACAAGAGTCAAGGTTAGTGTCTGTACCTAGATCAGCCACTAGAGTGAAGGTTAGTGTCTGTACCTGGATCAGCCACAAGAGTCAAGGTTAGTGTCTGTACCTAGATCAGCCACTAGAGTCAAGGTTAGTGTCTGTACCTGGATCAGCCACTAGACTGAAGGTTAGTGTCTGTACCTGGATCAGCCACAAGAGTCAAGGTTAGTGTCTGTACCTAGATCAGCCACTAGAGTGAAGGTTAGTGTCTGTACCTGGATCAGCCACAAGAGTCAAGGTTAGTGTCTGTACCTGGATCAGCCACTAGAGTGAAGGTTAGTGTCTGTACCTGGATCAGCCACTAGAGTGAAGGTTAGTGTCTGTACCTGGATCAGCCACTAGAGTGAAGGTTAGTGTCTGTACCTGGATCAGCCACTAGAGTCAAGGTTAGTGTCTGTACCTGGATCAGCCACTAGAGTGAAGGTTAGTGTCTGTACCTGGATCAGCCACTAGAGTCAAGGTTAGTGTCTGTACCTGGATCAGCCACTAGACTGAAGGTTAGTGTCTGTACCTGGATCAGCCACTAGAGTGGAGGTTAGTGTCTGTACCCGGATCAGCCACTAGAGTCAAGGTTAGTGTCTGTACCTGGATCAGCCACTAGAGTGAAGGTTAGTGTCTGTACCTGGATCAGCCACTAGAGTGAAGGTTAGTGTCTGTACCTGGATCAGCCACTAGAGTGAAGGTTAGTGTCTGTACCTTGATCAGCCACTAGAGTCAAGGTTAGTGTCTGTACCTGGATCAGCCACTAGAGTCAAGGTTAGTGTCTGTACCTGGATCAGCCACTAGAGTCAAGGTTAGTGTCTGTACCTGGATCAGCCACAAGAGTCAAGGTTAGTGTCTGTACCTGGATCAGCCACTAGAGTGAAGGTTAGTGTCTGTACCTGGATCAGCCACTAGAGTGAAGGTTAGTGTCTGTACCTGGATCAGCCACTAGAGTGAAGGTTAGTGTCTGTACCTGGATCAGCCACTAGAGTCAAGGTTAGTGTCTGTACCTGGATCAGCCACTAGAGTGAAGGTTAGTGTCTGTACCTGGATCAGCCACTAGAGTCAAGGTTAGTGTCTGTACCTGGATCAGCCACTAGACTGAAGGTTAGTGTCTGTACCTGGATCAGCCACTAGAGTGGAGGTTAGTGTCTGTACCCGGATCAGCCACTAGAGTCAAGGTTAGTGTCTGTACCTGGATCAGCCACTAGAGTGAAGGTTAGTGTCTGTACCTGGATCAGCCACTAGAGTGAAGGTTAGTGTCTGTACCTGGATCAGCCACTAGAGTGAAGGTTAGTGTCTGTACCTTGATCAGCCACTAGAGTCAAGGTTAGTGTCTGTACCTGGATCAGCCACTAGAGTCAAGGTTAGTGTCTGTACCTGGATCAGCCACTAGAGTCAAGGTTAGTGTCTGTACCTAGATCAGCCACTAGAGTGAAGGTTAGTGTCTGTACCTGGATCAGCCACAAGAGTCAAGGTTAGTGTCTGTACCTGGATCAGCCACTAGAGTGGAGGTTAGTGTCTGTACCTAGATCAGCCACTAGAGTCAAGGTTAGTGTCTGTACCTGGATCAGCCACTAGAGTGGAGGTTAGTGTCTGTACCTGGATCAGCCACAAGAGTCAAGGTTAGTGTCTGTACCTGGATCAGCCACTAGAGTGGAGGTTAGTGTCTGTACCTAGATCAGCCACTAGAGTCAAGGTTAGTGTCTGTACCTGGATCAGCCACTAGACTGAAGGTTAGTGTCTGTACCTGGATCAGCCACAAGAGTCAAGGTTAGTGTCTGTACCTGGATCAGCCACTAGAGTGAAGGTTAGTGTCTGTACCTGGATCAGCCACTAGAATGAAGGTTAGTGTCTGTACCTGGATCAGCCACTAGAGTCAAGGTTAGTGTCTGTACCTGGATCAGCCACTAGAGTGAAGGTTAGTGTCTGTACCTGGATCAGCCACAAGAGTCAAGGTTAGTGTCTGTACCTGGATCAGCCACTAGAGTGAAGGTTAGTGTATGTACCTGGATCAGCCACAAGAGTCAAGGTTAGTGTCTGTACCTGGATCAGCCACTAGAGTGAAGGTTAGTGTCTGTACCTGGATCAGCCACTAGAGTGAAGGTTAGTGTCTGTACCTGGATCAGCCACTAGAGTGGAGGTTAGTGTCTGTACCTGGATCAGCCACTAGAGTGAAGGTTAGTGTCTGTACCTGGATCAGCCACTAGACTGAAGGTTAGTGTCTGTACCTGGATCAGCCACTAGAGTCAAGGTTAGTGTCTGTACCTGGATCAGCCACTAGAGTGAAGGTTAGTGTCTGTACCTGGATCAGCCACTAGAGTGAAGGTTAGTGTCTGTAACTGGATCAGCCACTAGTCAAGGTTAGTGTCTGTACCTGGATCAGTTAACATTAATCTGTTTATACCTTGATCACTAGTCACTAGTGTGTGTGTGTGTGTGTGTGTGTTCCAGGCGGTATGTCAGGATCTGGAGGCTAACTTCTATGAGGGTGTGTTTTCCTGGGACACCCTGAAGCAGCACGATGCTGCCAGCGTTCTCAAACTGTTCATTAGAGAACTGCCCCACCCCCTGCTCACCGTGGAGTACCTCAACGCCTTCATCGCTGTGCTCAGTACGTATCCTAGCTGTGCTCAGTACGTATCCTAGCTGTGCTCAGTACGTATCCTAGCTGTGCTCAGTACATATTCTAGCTGTGCTCAGTATGTATCCTAACTGTGCTCAGTACATATCCTAGCTGTGCTCAGTACAGTAGTATTGTATTAACTTGTGTCTGTCTGTGTGTGTGTTTGTGTATGTACGCAGTACGTATCCTAGCTGTGCTCAGTATTGTATTAACTTGTGTCTGTGTGTGTGTGCGTCTGTGAACAGAACTGCCTACTAAGAAGCAACAGCTTCAAGCTCTCAACCTGCTGGTCTTACTGCTGCCAGAGGCCAACAGAGACACTCTCAAGGTTTGTAACACACACACACACACATAAATACACATATACACACACACACTCACACATAAATACACATACACACACACACACACTCACAAACACACACACGCACACACACACACATAAATACACATATACATACACACTCTCACATACACACACACACACACACACACACACACACACACACACACACACACAAGACATGTATGGTACATTATGTCACGTTATTTCATGTCATCTTGATGATATAGTTTCATGTTATCATGTGATGTGATTCCTGTCTTTAGGCCCTAATGGAGTTCTTCCAGAGAGTCATCGACCACAAGGACCAGAACAAGATGACGCTCAACAACGTTTCCGTGGTGATGGCGCCCAACATTGTCATGTTCAAAGGCTTCCGCGGTAAAATCAGTGAGCAGCAGGAGTTCTCCATGGCAACCGGCATCGCCAACATCGTGCGTCTGCTAATACGTTACCAGAACCTTCTGTGGACGGTGAGACTCATCCCTCGCTCTGTCCTATCCTTCATCCCTCCCCTCATCATCCCTCGATCTCTCCTATCTTTCATCCCTCCGCTCATCATCCCTCGCTCTCTCCTATCTTTCATCCCTCCGCTCATCATCCCTCTATCTCTCCTATCCTTCATCCCTCCGCTCATCATCCCTCTATCTCTCCAATCCTTCATCCCTCTCTCTTTCATCCCTCCGCTCATCATCCCTCTATCTCTCCTATTATTCATCCCTCCGCTCATCATCCCTCTACCTCTCCAATCCTTCATCCCTCTCTCTTTCATCCCTCCACTCATCATCCCTCTATCTCTCCTACCCTTCATCCCTCTCTATCTTTCATCCCTCCGCTCATCATCCCTCTCTCTCCTATTCTTCATCCCTCTCTTTCATCCCTCCCCTCATCATCCCTCCTCTTATTATCCCTCTTTCTGTTCCTTCATCCCTCTGTTCTTCTATCTTCCTGTGTCCTAGATTCCCAAATTCATCATGAACCAGGTGAGGAAGCAGAACTCGGAGCACCAGAGGAAGCCTCCTAAAGACCACGGCATGAGGAAGATCCTGAGGAGGATGGCCTACGACCGAGACAGGAGCGATAAGCCTGACAGACTTCCTGCTGAGGTACCCACACCTGGTTCATCTAAGGACACGGGCTTCAGCTCCAGCCTGACACCTGCTGGTCACACGCTGTGCTGCAGGCGTGGCGTTTGATAGTAACAAATACTCAACAGAATATACATATTATTAGAATCGTTTTTTTCTTTTTCTAGAATATATGTAGAATAACAGATATCTTCTTATGAAATCCTTCATAACAGTGTTGGATATGAACACATTCACAGAGATGTGTTTCAGTGTGTGTGCATGTGCATGTATTCAGTGTGTGTGTGTGTGTGTGTGTGTGTGTGTGTGTGTGTGTGTGTGTGTGTGTGTGTGTGTGTCCAGCAGGACAGTGTCCAGGGCTTCATATGTGTGCAGGCTCCTCAGTTCTCCAAGGTGTCCATGGCTGTACAGCTGACTGACAAACTGCAAGCTGCTGATGTACTGGCACGCTTTGTCAGCCAGGCCAGGTAACACACACACACACACACCCACACCCACACAAACCCCCACACCCACACACACCCACACACATTTACATTAAGTCCTTTATCATACACTCTTACCCAGAGAGACTTACAGCAAGTACAGGGACATTCCCACCTGAGGCAAGTAGGGTGAAGTGCCTTGTCCAAGGACACACCGTCATTTGGCACAGCCAGGAATTGAACAACCTTCTGATTACAAGCCTGATTCCCTAACCACTCAGCCACCTGACTCCCTACATACACACAGACTGATAAATGTCATAACATTTTTAAATCTCTCCCCCTCTTCCCCTCTCTCTCTCCTTCTTCCCCTCTCCGCCTCTCTCTCTCCCCACCCTCTCCTCTCTCCCCATCTCCCCCTCTCCTTCCTCCCCCTCTCCTCCCTCCCCTTGTAAGCAGTGTGTCTGTGAAGAGAGACGACCTGTGCCTTTATGAGATAGGAGGGAATATCAGTAAGTTTAAGCATCGTCACCACCACAGTGCAAATGTCAAACACAAAACCTTACAGCTAATACCCTTGTGGCTAACGTGTGCTTGTGTGTGTGTGTGTGTTCAGAGGAGCGCTGTCTGGATGAGGAGACCTACATGAAAGACCTCCTGGAGCTTAACCCCACTGCAGAATGGGTCATCAAGACTGCTCTGCGATAGGACGCCTGCCTGCTACACACCTGCCTCGCTGCGTCTGATTGGACGCCTGCCTGCTACGCACCTGCCTTGCTGCGTCTGATTGGACGCCTGCCTGCCCTAGTTCCTGCCCATTCCGTCTGATAGGCTCTCTGTTGATATACAACAACATGAATGTGGGTGCCGTCACACTAAGAGAAAAGGGAAACTACAGCCAATGATATTGGACTGAACCCGCCCCACCCCAACTGCCCCACCCTCCCCGTGCCACCCCACCCCACCTACCCTCCCGTGACCCCTCGTCTAGCCCCCTCTTTTCTCATCTCTGACCTAACAAGGAACGTGAGTGGCCCATGTGCTGTGCTCAGGGGTCAGGTAAGTCACATGACTGAAGATGCACCTGCTGTTAGAACACCAAACAGGTGAGGAACAGGAAGGAGATCAACAGTCTTCGAACTGTAGAACCTCAAACAAATCAATTTGGGTTCCAAATACGACATATTTTCTGGGTCTATTGTGAATCCTTGGTCTATTGTGAGTCTAGAATCCTCTCAAAGTTCCAGATCATTCCATTTGGGGTTCCCTACAGAAACACATATATTTACCCAGTACCGAGTTCACCTGGGAGAGAAGTTCTCTCTGTGAGAACAGCTGTGGAGCCAGGGTGGTCTTCTCTACACCCCCCCCCCCCCCCCACCAGCGTCTAGCTCCTCCCCCAGTCTCTATCTCCTCCCTCCGTCCTCTACCTCCCCCCCCTCCCCTGCTCAGCAGCAGTCTGTACTGTTAGAGCATCAGCATTAGCTACACCATCAGTGTTTCATCGCTGAGAATCTGACTACGAACACACACACACACACACATTGACAGACACACACACACACACACACTGACAGACAGACACACATATACTGCCACTAACAGTGAAGACAGAAGGAGTCTTATAAGTGATGTGTAGTGTTGTGTTTGTGTACCTCAGGCAGTATCAGATAAGGACAGACCACTGGACCACAGCTTACAGCACCTCTGTATTCCACACACTGATTAGATCAGAGCCATACAAGACAGGGAGGAACTCTCTGGAACATCTAACCACCTCTCCTGTCCTGTCTACTGTGAACAGAGCTGAGGCAGTAATGTAATGACTGTGTCACAGCTTCTGAATGACCACTACACTCCCTGTAAATAAAGAACATGTTAACTGAACTGTTGTGGTGTGGATGCTGGAGTGGGTGTGGCTTGTCTACATCATTAACACATGCTTTCTGGAGTGGGTGTGGCTTGTCTACATCATTAACACATGCTTTCTGGAGTGGGTGTGGCTTGTCTACATCATTAACACATGCTTTCTGGAGTGGGTGTGGCTTGTCTACATCATTAACACATGCTTTCTGGAGTGGGTGTGGCTTGTCTACATCATTAACACATGCTTTCTGGAGTGGGTGTGGCTTGTCTACATCATTAACACATGCTTCCTGGAGTGGGTGTGGCTTGTGGCCTGGAGGGCTTGTCTGTATTGGCTGAAAGGCACCGGGACACAGCGAGGGGGGCGGAGCTTGCCACTGAGCAGTAGATCGCTCACTGCTGTCAGCATGTTCTGAAGACGGTTCATATCTGAAAAACACGAGATTCCATCGGAACCAGTACAGAAGAGGGGAAAGACTAAAGTTACTGTGACAGGAAGTGAAGTGAGAAGAGGTCATCGCTATGGTTACCATGTTGGTTGTCCCTCTTCCACTGTGTCATCCAGAAGCCACGGAGCCTGATGTTGTTAAAGATCAAGCAGCCCTGCAGGACACACAAGCACACTGCTTAGACACACAGACAGACAGACACATTGACAGGCAGGTCAGAGACAGAGACAGGTCAAACAGACAAGTCAGACAGACAAGTCAGACAGACAGGTCAGACAGACAGACACGTCAGGCAGACAGGTCAGACAGACAGGTCAGACAGACAGGTCAGACAGACAGACAGACAGACACGTCAGACAGGTCAGACAGACAGACACGTCAGACAGGTCAGACAGACAGGTCAGACAGACAGGTCAGACAGACAAACATGTCAGACAGGCAGAGAGGTCAGACAGACAGGTCAGACAGACAAACACGTCAGACAGGTCAGACAGACAGGTCAGACAGACAAACACGTCAGACAGGCAGACAGGTTAGACAGACACGTCAGACAGGCAGACAGGTCAGACAGACAGGTCAGACAGACAAACAGGTCAGACACAGACAGACACACAGACCGGTCAGGTCACTGTGGTAGAGGACCACAGGTCTGTACTCACAGCAGGTACCAGGAGAGGTTTCCTGGACATCCCTCCGTAGGTTACCATGGTAGCGCCCTCTCTGGAAACGGCAAACATCACTAGCTGAGGAAGCATTCTGCTGTGACTGTCCATACACTGAAACTGACCGCTAATATGGCTCAACACACACAACCTCACACACAACCTCACACACAACCTCAGTCTGCAGATGGCAGGATGGGACACGAGGCCCAGTGCATTTTGAAACAGTTTTCACAGGCCAGGTTGAGACTTTTCAGCAGACTGACCTTAGCTGGGCGAGGACCAGCCCACCGCTCCGCCCCCCCACACAGTTCAGCCCCAGGATTGGTCGAGGCAGACCCTGTCATGCATGGAAACAAGGCAGGTTTCAGTGGTTACTGCTCTGTTTTCAGGGGATACTGTTAGTAAAGACCACGGCAAGAAAAGGAATGAGTTTAACCTGATCTTAATCTGGGCGGTTCATCTCCTCACCTGCAGAGCCTGGCCCCGCCCATTGCATAACTCCTCCTCTGTGACAACCAGATCTGCCCCCATCTGCTTAAGCTCCGCCTTCACCTCCTGCTGATTAGCTCTGACAGACGGTAGAGGAAGCTTCCATTCAAACTGTTTTTTTTCTGGTGGTGTTCAGGATAACAGTGAGGGCAGGTGTGAGGGTTGAGGTCTGGATCATGTCTACCTGTCTCTGATGATGTTGATGGTCTTTAACCCCAGAGTCACAGCTATCTGGATCACTGCCTGACCCACAGCACTGGTGGCTCCGTTCTGGATCACACAGGAGCCTGGGGGAGGGAAGGAGGGAGGGGGGGGGGGGGGAGGAGGGATGGAGAGGAAGAAGGGAGGGAGAAGAGGAGGGAGAGGAAGAAGGGTGGAGTGAGCGGAGGAAAGTAAGGAAGGTAAAGAACTGTCTGTACCCAGCTGTCGATCCCAGGCAGAGGCAGGTGTTCAGGCGCAGCTCACCAGGAGGGAGCTGGGTGACGTCATGCAGCTCACCTGGAGGGAGCTGGGTGATGTCATGCAGCTCACCTGGAGGGAGCTGGGTGACGTCATGCAGCTCACCTGGAGGGAGCTGGGTGACGTCATGCAGCTCACCTGGAGGGAGCTGGGTGATGTCATGCAGCTCACCAGGAGGGAGCTGGGTGATGTCATGCTGCTCACCTGGAGGGAGCTGGGTGATGTCATGCAGCTCACCTGGAGGGAGCTGGGTGATGTCATGCTGCTCACC
This sequence comes from Neosalanx taihuensis, assembly GCA_030340665.1. Lineage (NCBI taxonomy): Eukaryota > Metazoa > Chordata > Actinopteri > Osmeriformes > Salangidae > Neosalanx > Neosalanx taihuensis. The sequence continues at coordinate 5,572,511 of CM059299.1, read as the reverse complement.
TGGAGGGAGCTGGGTGATGTCATGCTGCTCACCTGGAGGGAGCTGGGTGATGTCATGCAGCATGCGGTAAGCAGTGCAGGGGTTCACTGCTACTGTTGCAGCCTCTAGAACTGACAGCTCTCTGGGCACCTGGAGGAGACACTTCTCCTCACACACAACCTCTGTCCTCCACGTGCCTGCAGCACACACACACACTGTCACTCTCTTACACATAGCTACACACCATTTTACACACACATACAGAAATGTTAGGATCTTACCAAACCCGGCATCCCAGGGAATAGCCCAGTTTCCTGGTCGCAGATTGATGACATCACTCCCCACTTCAACCACCTCCCCCACCCCCTCATTTCCCCCTACAGCAGGAAGGGGGGGTCTGATAGGATAGCTGCCTAGGGGAGAAAAAATTGGAGTATTTGTGAGTGCGTGTTTGTGAGTGTGTGTGTGTGTGAGTGTGTGTGTGTTACCTTGCAGCATGTTGAGGTCTGCTGGGTTGACAGGAGCTGCCAGCATCTTCAGTCTGACGCTGTGAGGACCCAGAGTTGGTAGATTCATCTGCTCCATCCTGAACACACACAGCACACACACAGCACACACACACAGCAGACACACACCCACAGCAGAAACACACGCAACACCAACACCACCCAACCAAAAAGGTCCAGACTGTTAACTCGGGGAGAACAAAGAGGTTGAGCAGGTTTACAGTTTTTATTGATTGCTTTGACCTGCTTAAAGAAACTGGGGTCCACTGGGTTTTCATCGTCACTGTCTCAGCAGAGCACCAGACACCTCTAGCAAATGTGTCAACCCTTTCTCATTGGATTGACAAATTTTTCCCCCACCCTTTTCCAGAACAGTGAACACGGATGTCATTCAAGCAGTCCAAACGCCATTGTTTTAGCAATGGTAACCAAACAGAAACCATCTGTTCTTAACTATTAGAAACTACCTAGAACAGTATGAAATCACTGAAGCACCTGTTTGACACTCCTTCACACAAATCTTCAATTAGCAAACAGTCGGCAGGCCTTTAAAGGTGCAGCGTCTGCGTTGTTCTTTGCCAACATGGATGGAAGAGGTCTAAGGCAGATGAGAGTGAGAGAAAGAGGTAGAGGGGTCCAAGGAAGAGGAGTCCGAGTGCGAGATGGAGCTATAGTTGGAAGGGCTCAGGTTTCTGATGAAATTCGGGCAACTCTTATTGATCATGTTATCAATCATGGCCTTTCACTCAGAGAGGCTGGACAATGAGTCCAGTTCTAAACAGAAACACTGTTGCATCCATTGTCAGAATTTTTCGACAGGAAAACAGGTAATGTTATGAACAGTATATACAGAAATATCAGAATTCAGATTCAGAATTCAGATTCAGAATACTCATAGAATATCCTCAGTGATACTACTTTATGTAATTGTTTTCTCACTCCCATTACATGTATTCTTTATAGAATCCAAAGGCTACCATCCTCTGGTGGTTCCACCACTCTCGCCTTGTCAATGAGTGGTTTGCAGGACACCCTCGAATGATGATGCAGTTCCTTCCAGCATATTCCCCATTTTTGAATCCCATAGAGGAGTTCTTCAGTGCTTGGAGGTGGAAGGTTTATGATCACTGTTCTTATGAGCAGATGCTCTTGCTGAATGCAATGACTGTTGCTGCCCAAGAAGTAGGTGCAGAAGAATGTCAAGGTTGGATAAGGCATGCAAGAAGATTTTTCCCTCGGTGCATTGCAAGAGAGGACATTGAATGTGATGTGCACGAGGCCATGTGGCCCCATCGTCAAGACAGAATGGACTGATTATCAATAGTGGCTATTTCTTATACTTTACTGTAATAGATTTTATTTTGGTTTACATGTATTTTGTGTAATATTTACAGTATTTCAGTTTTCAGCCACAGTTTGAAAAAAAGAATCAATGGAATCACTAAAATGTCAAAGCATTTCTGATTCTGGATCCAATTCTTTGCAAGAAGGCAAATTTGACAACAAATCAATGCAAATCAAATGGTGCACTGATTTGCTGTGCTGTGTTTTGTATTTTGTTGTCTACTGTGTAATGATTTATTGGAAGACCTCATACACTTGCACAACACAAGTTGTGTTGTTTGAAGGCAAAATTTGCTTTTGTTGCATATTTTAAATGTTTTGGTACGGTTAGAGCCTTTTGCAAACAAAATGTGTAATTTTGACCTTGAGTGCCACTGTTTCGACCTGTGTGTTAACTGTTTTGAAAATGTGGAGTTTGAGTTGACTGCTGCATCAAAGCAATCAAGAAAAACTGTAATAGGAGAGACTGCAGTGGTGTGTTTCTAGAGTCAAGCTCAGCACTAACCTGACAGAGTCCAGCTGGTGTCCATGCTGTCTGTAGACCAGTGCTGAGCAGCTGTGGTGCAGCTGGAACCCTCCAAGACCAGGACCAGGGGTCTGTCTGCCTCCCAGCCCCAGGAAGAGCTCTCTCCCCTGGGGAAACCTGACCAGAACCCTCCTCATGACAACCAAAGCTGGAACTGTGACTTGTGACTTCTGAATGCCAGCTCTCACTTTCTCTCTCTTCCTGGGTTCCTCATTCTTCAGGATGTGATGTCATGCTGGGCTTTCTTCAGTTAGGAGAACAGCACTTGTTCCCTGAATGGTTTCCCTCTCTAGTCTGCTATGGAAGCATGGCTGGTGTTCAACCCTCCAGGGTGGGACTGGTGATAGACGAGAGGTGGATCTGGATCAGAGCTGATATCCCTCTTATCCTGCAGTCTGTCTTTTGTATTAAATCAGGCCTTTACACACACACACACACACACACACACACGCACACATACACACACGCACACACACACACGCACACACACAAATATCCACCCTCTGTTTCACATCCTCTTTGTTTCAGGAACATCAAATGAGTCTCTGGAAGTAGTTACACCAGCTCACCATTATGGAAAGTCACCATGTGAATTCACCGTTTTTCAAAGGGAGACAATACAGATGGCTGTTCTCTGCTTCTGGCCAAGACATCCATTATTCACAATGAGAATGTGGATCCTGGTATTTCTTTGTTTTATATGGACACTGTGTCCTAAACTAAAGGTGGAGTCGGGTGGCTGAGTGATTAGGGAATCAGGCTAGTAATAAGAACCTTGCCGGTTTGATTCCCAGCTGTGCAAAAATAATGACGATGTGTCCTTGGACAAGGCACTTCACCCTACTTCCCTCGGGGGGGAATGTAAATCTCGCTGGATAAGAGCGCCTGCCGAACGACTGAATGTAAACTGAAGACCGTGAACCAACGTCATTACTGTTTTGTTTTCAGTCGCGAACAAGCATTTGTCCAAACAGTTTTCACATTTTCAAAACTCTAAACACAATTAGCACACCATCAGTCTTTTTGGCCATACAGTTCACATGTTTCTTTTTCACGCAAATTGCAGCCAGTGAACACCTTTCCACAACGCTTACATTTTGTTAACAGACAAGCTACAAAATGATGGATAGTTTGTGTAGTATAACTCTCCCTGTTTTTACTTCTGACACCAATGTAATGACCAGCCTTGGTCGGAAAGCAACAGGCACGCGATGTTTATTGATCGTTTATTACAAGTTGAACAGGCTACTGTTTGACCGTAGCCTACGCCAAATTAACAAACACAAACGTATCGTGACACAGAACATTCGCGACCAGCTCTTTTGAAACCCAGGCATAAGAGAGAGCTAAAACCGTACAAACCTGGTTTTAACAAAGTCCCAACCCTTCGGTCCAACCCCCCTCCCAAGTCCCTTCACCAACCAACAGGATGCCCTGCAACTGAACATCTATGCATGCCTGTGATTGGCAGATAAACCCAGACCCAGACAAACCCAACAGCCCATCATCATGCGGGTCGCTACAATACCATAATACAAAAGCAGAGGCACTCTCCAAACCGGCCGTAATGCATGTTGAACTGTACGGTTAATGCATTTATCAACATGGATCCTGTGCTTGGATATCGAAGTGTTAGCTTATATAAGCTTTATCTTTAAGGCCCGGGGTGTAGCTGGTTCATTTTGATGGACATAGTGTCACATTAGCTAGGGCTAAGCTCTTACTTTTGTGTGTTGTTAGGCCGTTATTGGCTCGGTGGTGTAATTTTTTTTTTTTTACATTTGTTGTAGTAGTTGGAGGTTAGCAGTCATGATCAGCTTTGACGTTGTGTGGATTGTTGCATTTGTCGCACATGTCGAGCATCCAATGTTTTGATTTCCAACCCTTGCGGAGACCTCAAACACCTGCTGGAGATGTCAAAATGAAACAGGTACGCCTGCTTATTATTCCAAAAAGGTTAAGGTTGTTCGTGTTTTACTGTACTCATAGACACTGGTGTGCTGAGAAATGCACCCCCTCCCCTTAGTCTGGCCCAGGGGTCGGCAACCTCCTCAGTTGTTTTCGGCTACGTAATATGGTCAGGAATATCTTTATCTGGACTGTAAAACTTGTCGGATTCCATCATCTTTCATCACTGCTCAATAATATTAGATGAACTGATAAACGCCCTAATCAAGTTCATCACAAAATTGTCATAAAAAAACTGGGGATTTAGAACTTTTTATTTTGTGACCATAAACCTAGGACCATAAACTAGATAAACCTATCTAGTCTTCTGCTGAGGAGACACAGTCAGCAGCAGCAGCAGCAGATGTTCCTCACGCGACGGAGGAATCCTCGAAATCCCCCCTTCTCCTATCCTCCGTACAGTATTCCGACCGCTGAGGAAGAAAACAGGCGTTAACATTGTATCTGCGTGTTCTCCACGCAGCAACCTGGTATCTTAGAAGTGTGTATGTAGTAGAACTTGTGCATGTAGCTTCCTGCTAGTTGAGAAGATGCTCACCACTGCAAAGGTCGGCAGGGATCTCACTGCTGTGTGAATAGACAATACAAAGCAGGTGAGACCATAAGCTATACTGTAGAGCAATTAAATCAACTTCCTGACGCTAGTACATTAATAACACATTTGGAATAGTATCATTCAGCCTGATGAGAAATAAAAGCATGATGTAATGTTCTCACCATGAATGTGACATCAATGGCTTCGTTTTGGGAGCCAGCCTCCACCAGGTTAGGGCCCCGAAATGGCTTGCACAAGCACTGTTTGTAGCATGCAAGAATAATCAGGTTATAGTCATGTCCAGTGTTTACTACAGGTACAACCTTTTTCAGTCTATATGCTCACCAAGGATCTGACTACGCCAGAGTTTATAGAAGACACCTTAATCTGTAACAAGCACAACATAATTCAACTATTCAATAAAGTAGATACATACAGCTGTTTTGGTAAAGATATAGTTGAACACATCACACAAGACTCTCATAGGGTCATAATATTAGCGTGGAGATTAAAAACTCACCACTTTTTTTTGGGACACCTGCGTTGCCAGAGGAGTTGGTGCTGTTAGGACCATCTACATATGAAAAAGCAAATCAGAAGATTGGACTATTTAAAATCCAGGACGAGCAAGTTGTCCAACGAGCAAAAAAACATCTTACTAGAACCGGAATACGAAACACTTTTCTGATTTTTTTCTGATTCTCAAGCTCACGTTTTTTTCTCCTCCAGGACTTTCTGCAGCTCCTTGATCTCACTCAGGAGTGCAGTCTTCATCAATTCCTTGAGGTCCAATTCAAGAAGGCTAGTCTTCATGTAGATCTTATTAGAGATGCCGGTAATAGTCTGAAGTATATTTCTTTCCATTGTTTCTTCCATTTGCTACCAGCCAAAAAACAGACATTACACTTAATATCAAGTGATTAGTTTTAACCTTCTCTGCTGTGAACATTTCTTTATGTTTGGCAATATTTTAGCGTTACAGATTAATCAAATTGTCACTTCCATTTTACAGTTGATGAAATTGCTTTCTTAACTGATACAGAAGGAATAGAGTATATTTAACTTGAACTATGTAAGCAGCCTACCTTTTCTTCTTCAAAGTCGCATATGATGTGAAAAGCAACAGGCACGCGATGTTTATTGATCGTTTATTACAACTTGTAATACACATGTAATAAGTAGGTGAATTCACCTCTACAACCCTCTACAACATCAGGAAAATCATAAAATACCTCTCTCAACATTCCACCCAACTGCTAGTCCAAGCCCTTGTCCTCACAAAGCTGGATTACTGCAACTCGCTACTACCCGGCCTTCCCGCAAATGCAGTCCGTCCCCTTCAGAGGATACAGAATGCAGCCGCTCGTCTGGTTTTCAACCTACCCAGACGCTGTCATGTCACCCCACTCCTCATCGCCCTCCACTGGCTTCCCATCATGGCCCGCATCAGATTCAAGACCCTGGTGCTGACCTTCCGGGCTGTAAACGGGACTGCCCCAACCTATATCTACCCTCTCTTCCAGCCTCATACCCCCACCCGTCACCTACGGTCATCTGCTGACAACCGTCTTTGGTACCCCCCCTCAAGAGCGCCCGAGCGCAACACAAACTCTTCCACTGCCTGGCTCCCCAATGGTGGAATCAACTCCCCACCTCCATCAGAAGCACAGACTGCCTTCTCACCTTCAAAAGAAGGCTTAAAACTAACTTATTTAGAGGATTTAGTGGCACTTAGGAATAGTATGGCACTTCACATAATCTAATGTTGTTTAGAACTATTTGTTGGTCCCCATATGGTGACTTGCCAGTGTTGTTGTTGTATCTCTTGTTTTATGCTCACAATCGTTGTGTTATGCATTTATAGTTCTTCCCTTGGCACTTACTGGTTCTCATGATGTATGATTCACGATCTAAAAAACCCACTGTGGACAGGGTCTATCACGTTGCTATGCTCAATGACTGATGCTCTTTGTAAAAGCTCTCTCTTGTAAGTCGCTTTGGATAAAAGCGTCTGCTAAATGAATAAATGTAAATGTAATGTTTGTCAAAACTAACAAGACCAATGAAGAAAGGAAGGAGCCGTTTTGAAATGCAATCAAACATGTATTAGATAAAGATGTACATAAACACAGAGAGAATCACACCATGCATTGGGAGGGGGTAGGGTTGGGGGTGGGGGGGGGGGGTTGGGGGCACTTTGACATGATGACATCACACAGACATCCTCCCTAAGACAGACAGGTGGGTGGGTGGTGTTGCTAAGGCACCAGAGGGGTAGGGGGGTGTTGCTAAGGCACCAGAGGGGTAGAGGGGTGTTGCTAAGGCACCAGAGGGGTAGAGGGGTGTTGCTATGGCACCAGAGGGGTAGAGGGGTGTTGCTATGGCACCAGAGGGGTAGAGGGGTGGATAGATGGAGTAGGGTCAGGTGACTGAGCAGCAGGAAGGGGGTGTTCAGGCGGCAGGGGGGCTGGCAGGGCAGGACAGAGGCTGGACTCCCTTCACCTCCAGGGCCTTGTTGAAGTGGACCTCTGTGGTCTTAGAGGCCTTGGTGATCTTCAGGTTCCTCATACAACCTCTGAACGAGGAACTGCCACTCAAACCCACCTGCTTCACTCCCTCTGTGGTACACACACACACCACACACACCAAACACGCCACACACACCATACACACACACACACACCACACACACACACAAAACACACCACACATACACACACACATACACCACACACACCACACACACACACCACACACACCACAAACACACCACAAACACCACACACACACACCACACACACACACACACACAGGTAAGAATGAGGAAGAGAGAAAGGTAGCAGGTCAGAGATGTTCCACTCCTCACTCAGTCTTTCTAATAAATCCTAAACATGCTGGGGTGTGTTTGATGTGTGTGAGGGGGTCGTACCAGGGAACCCCCCTACGTAGATGGGGTCGTTGGTGTCTGCGGTGTTAGAGCGTGTGTTGGGGCTCTCAGCCTGGGACTTCCTGCCGTCCACCACCAGCTCCAGACGGTGACGCAGCTTCTGGGCGGAGACAGAATGCCATTGGCCATCACAAAGACCCGCCTCCTCGGCCGGCTGGTACTCTGCCGTGATTCGTCCAGCTCCATTGTCAACATGGAACAGCAGCTACAGTACGAGGGAAGAGAAACACACAGTATGTTAGTATTGAGTGCGTGTGTGTGTGTGTGCATGACTCAATGTGTGTGTAAGTGTGTGTGTGTGTGTGCATGACTCGATGTGTGTGTTTGTGCACCTTTCCGTCCAGCAGCTCTATCCCCAGTCCATCTGTGGTCTGACTGCTGACCCCCAGCAGCACTCCACTGCTCTTACTGGTCCTGAATTCAAGGTCAAAGGTCACATCCAGACCTACCCTGAATAAGCCCACTGGATGGAGAAGAGAAATGTGTGTGATTACATCCATGACATTACGTGTCCTTCAGTCAGTTCCTATAGGACAGTGGAATATGTCACCAGCTTCTGTTAACCACACAGGGCAGGTGAGAGTGTATGTGTGAGTAGGTGTGTGCATGTGTGTGCGTGTGTGTGTGCGTGTGTGTGCGTGTTTGTGTGTGAGTGTGTGAGTATGTGTGAGTGTGTGTGAGTGAGTGTGTGTGAGTGTGTGTGCGTGTTTGTGTGTGAGTGTGAGTGTGTGAGTATGTGTGAGTGTGTGTGAGTGGGTGTGTGTGTGTGTGTGTGGTTCCTCGCCTGCTTTCAGGTAGCCAGTCCCAGAAAAGTAGGTTCCTGTCTCTGTGCTCTCATAGCAGGTTCCCACCATGTGACTGGAGGTGGGCGTGTCCAGGTTCAACACATCCTCCATCAGACGGAAGTTCCTAATGCAGCCATCGATGCTGTGGAGGACCTGAGCAAACACACACACACACACACATGAATACACACAAACAATCACACACACACACGATCACACACATGAACACACACACAGACACTTCATCAGACTCTGTTATAGGCTGCAGGTGTTCTTGGTGTGTGCTGGCTGTGTTGCAGCTGCAGTACCGGGCCTATCCTCTTGGTGGTGTAGTTTCCTGGCAGACCTCCGATGTACAGCATGCCCACCACATCCAGGATGTCAGCCTTCTTAGGACTGGTGGTCTGCTTGTTGTAACGCTGGTCAACAGACAAGATCCCTCTCTGTCTTTCACGCATCACACGGATCTGACAGACAAACACACACACACACACACACACACACACACAGAGGTCAGGTTCAGGTCAATGGTATTCTCAGTTTTTCCCTCTGAAGGTCAAAGGTCACATTAAGCAGAGGTGACCCCTGACCTTATGCCAGTGTCCGTCGTTGATGACGCGAGGCACAGCGGTGGATGTGTTTCCATGGCCCAGGTCAAAACCTAGGTGGGCCATCCCTTCTTTAATCTGCAGAGGGGGAAGGAGCGAGAGAGAGACAGAGACAGAGAGACAGAAAGACAGAGAGACAGAGAGAGAGACAGAGAGAGACAGAGAGAGACAGAGAGAGAGACAGAGAGTGCCAGAGAGACAGAAAGGAGGGAGAGCAGATGTTAAATAAAAACTGTGTCTGTTTCTTGGGGGTTTTTAATACAAAGAGATGGTAGAAGTAGAAAGATAGAGAAACAGAGAGGGACATAAAGAGACAGAGAGCAAGAGAAAGGTAGAGAAACGGAGAGATCTTCAGGTACGTAGGCAGACGTTACCTGGACTGTAGCAAAGTCAGCATGGTTGTGCCTGGCCATGTAGAACACCAGGCCAGATTCCGCCCTGGTCCTGAGCTCAAACTCCAGGATGAGCCTCGTCTTCACCTTGGTGTCGTCGAAGGAGAAGGCCATGTGACTGTTCCTGCTCAGACCAAACTGTTTGGCCTCACTCACAACCCCCGCATCAGCCTCCACCGCACAGCCGGCCTAGAAGGGCGAAACAAACAGCTGTAAATCACTCTGGATGATTACATGATGCATGATGCTGGACTTCAACCATCCAGTTCTTATCCCACTGTTAGAGTTGATCCGATGTTGACCACAAGATGGTGCTGTTGCCTCAGATGGGTAGAACGCATCCTATTGTACAAAGAAGGCAGCTTGAGTGTCCGAGCAATAACGAGGGATGAACAGAGAGAGAGAGGAGGGGGGGGGAGAG
>CM059299.1:5497500-5560000 GCA_030340665.1 Neosalanx taihuensis | reverse complement strand
AGAGAGATGTGTCCTGATGGGGTACTGTGCACTGTGCTCGGAATCTGTTTTACTCACCATGCAAGTTACAACAAACACAGAATTTACTGTGGCAGGAAAGAGCAAACATTGAACATATATGGACTTAAATAAGATAAAAAGATAGAATAGAAATAAAAAATACAAATACAAAGTGGGCATTATCTGTACAGTTGGGGGGCTTATTACTGTAGAAAGTACGAGTACAAAAGATAAAATATGGGTATAGAATATGGAGGAGAATGGATATATACTGAGTATTCTTCTGAGTATTCATCTGAGTATACTTATACTGATTATATTCTGTTGTAATAACTGTTTTGCACTTCTGGTTGGATGCTAACTGTATTTTGTTACCCTGTACTTGTACCTGTGTAATGACATTAAAGTTGAATCTAATCTAATCTATACAGTACAGGGGGAGAGGGGGGGTATGTACACAGTAGTACTGCATGTCAGTACTCACATTGTGTTGACCATGAGGTTCCAGATACAGCCCTCGAATGGAACACTGGGTCTCTGATAACTCTGCTCCACCTCCGCTGGGATGCCTCCAACGAACACGCGCTTGAGGCTCATTGGCTGGTCGTTTGGAAGACCCGCCTCCTTCTTCTCTTCCTCATCCACCTGCAGTGCAAACGACCTGGAACAGGAAGCGAACACAATCAGTTCTGGTCCAGAAGAGAAAAAAGAATCAGCGAGGTCCATACTGATCCACAGACACACACACACAGACACACACACAGACACACACACAGACACACACACACACCTTCCAGGCTGTCTGAGGAGGCGGAGTGAGTGTTCTCGTCCATCATGGAGGATGCCGTGTTCGGGTTTGTGGACCACCCTGCGTTGGCTGTGGCTCCCAGATAACAGCAGAACCTCCAGAGAGCCTTTACTGAGCTGGACCACCAGGAATGGCTGGACACACACACACACACACACACACAAGGAAGTACACTTTATTCTACTGAGAATAAGAACACATTCTACAATGTTCTGATGTGTGTCCAGGTGTGTAGTTAGCCTTCTTGCCTGCCGCACATACACACACACACACACACACACACACACACACCTTTCTCTCTCTCTGACTGCTGACCATCTCATCAATATAAGAGCTTTCAGATCAAGCTTTCAGCACTTCTGTGTGTCTGTGAATGAGTGAGTGAGTGCATGTGTGAGAGAGGCTAGCTCTACCAGTGTGTGTCTGGGAGAGAGGCTAGCTCTGCCAGTGTGTGTCTGGGAGAGAGGCTAGCTCTGCCAGTGTGTCTGGGAGAGAGGCTAGCTCTGCCAGTGTGTGTCTGGGAGAGAGGCTAGCTCTGCCAGTGTGTCTGGGAGAGAGGCTAGCTCTGCCAGTGTGTGTCTGGGAGAGAGGCTAGCTCTGCCAGTGTGTCTGGGAGAGAGGCTAGCTCTGCCAGTGTGTGTCTGGGAGAGAGGCTAGCTCTGCCAGTGTGTCTGGGAGAGAGGCTAGCTCTGCCAGTGTGTGTCTGGGAGAGAGGCTAGCTCTACCAGTGTGTCTGGGAGAGAGGCTAGCTCTGCCAGTGTGTGTCTGGGAGAGAGGCTAGCTCTGCCAGTGTGTGTCTGGGATAGAGGCTAGCTCTTCCAGAGTCTATGAGAGAGAGGCTAGCTCTACCAGTGTGTGTCTAGGAGAGAGGCTAGCTCTGCCAGTGTGTCTGGGAGAGAGGCTAGCTCTGCCAGTGTGTCTGGGAGAGAGGCTAGCTCTGCCAGTGTGTGTCTGGGAGAGAGGCTAGCTCTGCCAGTGTGTCTGGGAGAGAGGCTAGCTCTGCCAGTGTGTGTCTGGGAGAGAGGCTAGCTCTGCCAGTGTGTCTGGGAGAGAGGCTAGCTCTGCCAGTGTGTGTCTGGGAGAGAGGCTAGCTCTACCAGTGTGTCTGGGAGAGAGGCTAGCTCTGCCAGTGTGTGTCTGGGAGAGAGGCTAGCTCTGCCAGTGTGTGTCTGGGAGAGAGGCTAGCTCTTCCAGAGTCTATGAGAGAGAGGCTAGCTCTACCAGTGTGTGTCTAGGAGAGAGGCTAGCTCTGCCAGTGTGTCTGGGAGAGAGGCTAGCTCTGCCAGTGTGTCTGGGAGAGAGGCTAGCTCTGCCAGTGTGTGTCTGGGAGAGAGGCTAGCTCTACCAGTGTGTCTGGGAGAGAGGCTAGCTCTGCCAGTGTGTGTCTGGGAGAGAGGCTAGCTCTACCAGTGTGTGTCTAGGAGAGAGGCTAGCTCTGCCAGTGTGTCTGGGAGAGAGGCTAGCTCTGCCAGTGTGTCTGGGAGAGAGGCTAGCTCTGCCAGTGTGTGTCTGGGAGAGAGTTTAGCTCTGCCAGTGTGTGTCTGGGAGAGAGGCTAGCTCTGCCAGTGTGTGTCTGGGAGAGAGGCTAGCTCTACCAGTGTGTCTGGGAGAGAGGCTAGCTCTGCCAGTGTGTGTCTGGGAGAGAGGCTAGCTCTGCCAGTGTGTGTCTGGGAGAGAGGCTAGCTCTTCCAGAGTCTATGAGAGAGAGGCTAGCTCTACCAGTGTGTGTCTAGGAGAGAGGCTAGCTCTGCCAGTGTGTCTGGGAGAGAGGCTAGCTCTGCCAGTGTGTCTGGGAGAGAGGCTAGCTCTGCCAGTGTGTGTCTGGGAGAGAGGCTAGCTCTACCAGTGTGTCTGGGAGAGAGGCTAGCTCTGCCAGTGTGTCTGGGAGAGAGGCTAGCTCTGCCAGTGTGTCTGGGAGAGAGGCTAGCTCTACCAGTGTGTCTGGGAGAGAGGCTAGCTCTGCCAGTGTGTGTCTGGGAGAGAGGCTAGCTCTGCCAGTGTGTGTCTGGGAGAGAGGCTAGCTCTTCCAGAGTCTATGAGAGAGAGGCTAGCTCTACCAGTGTGTGTCTAGGAGAGAGGCTAGCTCTGCCAGTGTGTCTGGGAGAGAGGCTAGCTCTGCCAGTGTGTCTGGGAGAGAGGCTAGCTCTGCCAGTGTGTGTCTGGGAGAGAGGCTAGCTCTGCCAGTGTGTGTCTGGGAGAGAGGCTAGCTCTGCCAGTGTGTGTCTGGGAGAGAGGCTAGCTCTGCCAGTGTGTGTCTGAGAGACAGGGTCAGAGTTCAGCCTGAAGTTTATCTAATCAGGTGGGCCTCCTGCCAGCCTGTCAGCCTGAAAGCATATTAATATGAGATTAAGTCTGCTGTGGGTGAGATCGCAGGAGGAGCCTGCATAACATAAACACATTTACATTTGAAATGTGTGAGGATTGCTGTGTCTTTGTGTATGCGTGTGTCGTGTGTATGCTTGCGTGTTCATGTACTTTGGGAGGATTGTGAGTGGGAGAGGTTATGTTTGTGTGTTTGTTTGTAAGCATACAACCAATGTGTCTGTCCGTGTGAGTGGGTCTGTGTGTTTGTATGTGTGTGTACGCTTGTATGTGTGTGTGTGTATCTGTATGTGTATATGTGTGTGTGTGTGTGTGTATGTGTGTGTTTGTATGTGTGTGTGTGTGAGTACCTCGCCTGACTGTCTGCGTCTCCTCTTCGGCAGCTGTGTCAGGACAGGCGTGTCGGTGCGGCCGTTGCCCCCGGCGCCCAGGAAGATGATGCCACGCTCTGACTTGGTGCTGAACGACAGGCTGATCTCCGTGGCGACAGCAAAGGACAGACCTGGAAGCTCGATGAAGCCCGGCTTGGAAAAACTGACTGTGTGGAGGTTCTGGAGGAGGAGAGGAGAGGGGGAGGAGGAGGGGAGGAGGGGAGGAGGAGAGGAGAGGGGGAGGAGGAGGGGAGGAGGGGAGGAGGAGAGGAGGAGAGGAGGAGAGGAGGAGGGGAGGGGTGGAGGAGAGGAGGAGGGGAGGAAGGGAGGAGAAGAGGAGGGGATAGGAGGAGGGGAGGAGGGGAGGAGAGGAGGAGAGGAGGAGAGGAGAGGAGGAAGGGAGGAGAAGAGGAGGGGAAAGGAGGAGGGGAGGAGAGGAGGAGGGGTGGAGGAGAGGAGGGGTTAGTATACCATCTGAGTGTAACCACACTTGGTCAGCCCCTCCCTCCCCCCCCCCCCCCCCTCCCTCCATCCCTCCCTCCCTGAACTCTGACCTCAGCAGAGCAGCCCTTGGTCAGTCCAGTGTAGTCAGAGCTGCTCAGGAGGTAGTATGGAGTTCTGGACACCTCAACGTCTCTCATGCAGCCTGCATACTTCAGCTGAGTCACCTCTGACCTGCGGGGAGAGGAGGAACGAAGAGATGAGCGGAGGGAGAGATGAGCGGAGGGAGGGATGAGCGGAGGGAGAGATGAGCGGAGGGAGGGATGAGCGGAGGGAGAGATGAGCGGAGGGAGGGATGAGCGGAGGGAGGGATGAGCGGAGGGAGGGAGAGATGAGCGGAGGGAGGGATGAGCGGAGGGAGGGATGAGCGGAGGGAGGGAGAGATGAGCGGAGAGAGAGAGATGAGGAGGATCAGCCAGAGTACACAGGAAGTGAAGGTAAACATCATCACATCTAGAGGTGAGCAGCCTGATGAGGAAGCACCCCTGACCCCGATCCCTGACCCCTGACCCCAAAACTCCCTGGACCTAGACACTAGCTACAGTGTCTCTCCATGCCCTTGGACCTCAGCAGCCAGAGCAGAACAGTGTGGAGGTGAGAGAGCAGGGATGACCAGCAGAGCAGTGAGAGGTGTATATCTACATATACAGTATCTACCGTATTTTTTGCACTATAGGGCGCACTGGATTATAAGGCGCAGTGTCAATGAATGGTCTATTTTCGATCTTTTTTCATATATAAAGCGCACCGGACTATAAGGCGCATTAAGCGGGAAAAAAACAGTCAGATAAATCAGTCGAATAATATTATGGTGAAGCACAGTATGTATTACTCCGCAACGCTCCTGGCTACGGTAGCCGTAATGCTGCAAGCGGTGCGGCTTTGTAGTTTACCAAAGTCGTACAAAAACATTTTGATTTAGCACCGTGAGCGCCTTGTACCACACAAAAATCGTTTAGGCGATTAGGCGATATAAGGCGCTTCGGATTATAAATCGCAGTGTCGTTTTTTGAGAAAAATAAAGGCTTTTATGTGCGCCCTATAGTCCGAAAAATACAGTACATAAAGAGTATTTGCAGTGAACTTGTACTATAGAGAGTTCGATCCTGAGATGTAGAAAAGATGATGCTCAAGATGAGGAACACAGTTTACCTTGACTTGAGACTGTAGAAAAAGGAAATACAAGTTTAGGTTAACTGACAGAGTTGGACCAGTTACACTTATAGCTCTTGAAGACTTAAAACAGGAGCTATTGTTAATGTCACTCTGAATGGCTCTCTGAATGTGATTCAGTGTGACTGAATGGCTCTCTGAATGTGATTCAGTGTGACTCTGAATGGCTCTCTGAATGTGATTCAGTGTGACTCTGAATGGCTCTCTGAATGTGATTCAGTGTGACTCTGAATGGCTCTCTGAATGTGATTCCGTGTGACTCTGAATGGCTCTCTGAATGTGATTCAGTGTGACTCTGAATGGCTCTCTGAATGTAATTCAATGTGACTTTGAATGGCTCTCTGAATGTGATTCAGTGTGACTCTGAATGGCTCTCTGAATGGGATTCAGTGTGACTGAATGGCTCTCTGAATGTGATTCAGTGTGACTTTGAATGGCTCTCTGAATGGGATTCAGTGTGACTGAATGGCTCTCTGAATGGCTCTCTTTGTGACTGTGTGAATGTGACAGTGTACCTGTAGTTGCCGATGGTGGGCAGGCCTCCGAAGTAGATTCTGTCTGTCTCTCGGAGGTTGAGTCCTGTAGCTGAGCCCAGTGATGTCACCAGAAGCTTGTCTTCCTCATTGGAGTCCATGTCCACCACCGTCACAACGGCTACGAGTTAACAAGACCTCTCATTTATATAAAGAGACTGTGTTTTGTACACAACACACAAGACTGTACGTGTGTGTCAGTTTGTGACTGTGTGTGTCAGCGTGTGTGTGTGTGTGTGTATTGTGTGGTGTGTGTCAGTGTGTGTGTGTGTGTGTGTGAGTGTGTGTCAGTGTGTGTGTGCGTGTGTGAGTGCGTGTGTGGTGTGTGTCAGTGTGTCTGTCTGTGCGAGTGTGTGCGAGTGTGTGTGAGTGTGTGTGTGTGTGAGTGTGTGCTCAGTACCTTGTTTCTTGTTGCGGGCCATAGTGAGAGACTTCCAGTGTCCATTGTTGTGCTTTTTGGAGCTGCTAGCAGAACCAGTTCCAGAACCCAGGTCATAACTGACCTTTAACCTCCCATCCACCAGCTCTGCACTCATGAAGTCCTTCTGAAGGAGGGGGAAGGGGGGAGAAAGAGAGGGAGCGGGGAGGTAGGGGCAGAGGGGGGTGGAGGAAAGGGGATTCGAGTCAAGAGAGGAGAGTGAGGATTGGACATCTGATTTGACATATGCTAAAATATATTGTAAACAAGGATGTGGTTTGTGTGTGTGTGTCAGCGTGTGTGTGTGTGTGTGTCAGTGTGTCAGTTGATTACCATGTCCTTGGTAGCCAGATACATGAGCAGGGAGTTGGAGAGAAAGTGCGGAACTTGAACATCACCGTGGAAACGTTGGGGTTCCACCTGGTGGGGCGGCTTACTGCAGCGTAGCCCTCCCCATCAAACTGGACCATGCCCTCTGTGTCTGTGGGCTGGGGGCTGCTCACACACACACACACCACACACACACACACACACACACACACACACACACACACTTTGAGGTTCACAATTGTTCTTCCACCCATCTCTCCTCGCCTGCCTTCCTATCCCCTCCCTCTCCCCTCCCCTCCCCTCCTTTCCTCTCCTCTCCCCTCCCCTCCTCTCCCCTCCTCTCCCCTCCTCTCCTCTCATAAAGTATAAAGTATTCTGAATAAAGTATTCTGAATCTGAATCTCTCCTCTCCCCTCCTCTCCTCTCCCCTCCCCTCCTCTCCTCTCCTCTTCTCTCCTCTCCTCTCCTCTCCTCTCCTCTCCCCTCCCCTCCCTCCAATCTCTCCCCTCCCCTCCTCTCCTCTCCTCTCCTCTCCCCTCCCCTCAATCCTCTCCCCTCCCCTCCCCTCCCCTTCCCTCCTCTCCCCTCCTCACCTGACGACACAGCCCTTGCAGTCTCCTTCTCTCTCTCTGTAGTTCCACAGGCCGATGGGCTTGTTATCCAGGTAGGCCTCCCCCATACAGCCAGAGAAGGTGGTGGTCTTCACTGCATCTGCTTTCTACAACACACACACACACACAGATACACACCCAGGTTAGTCATGAGGAGGGGTCTGTCAGTAGAGTTGAGTGAAGGACTGTTTCAAGCAGACAGGATGGGTCCTGCAGTTGTGTTTACCTTGATAGAGCCATGCAGTCCTCCTAACAAACAGGTAGGCCTTCTGATCCACGTCCAGGATGGTGAACTTCTCTGGGGAGTTGGCGCTGCGGGGGGTGGGCAGGATGCCGGCTTTGGTGCCCTCCAGTGCCCGCACCTTGATGGTGCCATTCAGTCCGTTCCTGACCAATTTAAGGGAGTGAAATATATGTAAGTGTGTGTGTGTGTGAGAGAGAGGCGGTGTGTGAGTGTGAGAGGGTCTGTGTGTGTGTGTGTGTGTGTGTGTGTGTGACAGAGGGGTGTTGTACCGGGAGGCTTCTATGCGGTGCCAGTTGCCGTCGTTAATAGTGAGGTCAGGATACTCAACCCTCCCGGACCCCTGACCCCACATCCCACAGGAAGTTCACCTTCCCCTTCCTCATCTCTAGAGCCAGGAAGTCAACCTGGAGAGAAGAAGAAAGGAGAGGACACAGGAGAGGAGAGAGGAGGAGGAGGGTAGGAGCAGAAGAGGAGAGGAGGAGAGAGGAGAGGAGGAGAGCAGACGAGAATACAGCAGGTTTCTAGCCTCACTTGTCTCTAGTGAGTCAGAGCTCCTTCCTACTTCATCACTGCTGCTGTTTATCACGGACATCAGGCCTGCAGCCGTGCCTCTTCAAGCAGAGAGGTGCCTCATGGGAAATAAACCACCAAAATGTCCGGTTTGAACTGCAGGCTAATTGCTGTGGTGGCTGTTCTGTACATGGGATGTGATCACACACACACACACACACCACTCACACACACACACACCACACACACACACACCACACACACACACACACACACACACACACACACACACACACACACACACACACACACACACACACCTCCAGGGGATCACAGAGCAGAATAATAATCTAGTGATTCAGTGTGACGGAGAACCGATGAGTGTGTGTATGTGTGTCTCAGTGTGGGTTTAAAAGTGTGTCTAAGTGTGTGTGTGTGTGCGTGTGTGTTGTATGCAGAAGAGCACGTCTACAGTGATCCAGGATTAATTGGACATTTTCCACTTCTGCAAACTAAGTCTGATAGATGATAGTAATATGGACCAACTCTGTAACACTGCAACTGGATACCACTTAGGGATACCACTTAGTTCAGATTTACTGAGACAGTTGCATGTTTACACATTCAGACACGCATGCACACACACACAGACACACACACACACACTATATGCTTTTTGGGTCAATTACGTTCCCTTAATGGTAAAGTAATTGAAAGCATAAACTGTGACAAACTTCATCAACAGTCAAACCCACCTCATCACCCTACAGAATCCCCCCCCCCCCCAGTTCTTACATATTGAGCGCTGCCCAGGTAGAAGAGAAGGTTGTCAGCGGTGATGGTCTTGACGTTGAGGATGATGGTGTTGTAGCGACCCTTCTGATGTCCGGGCGATACGCTCGGACACAGTCCCCACCTGAGGACACTGACACCTTGATCTGAGAGGGCAGAGGGAAGGGGGTGGGGTCAAACCATCAGGACACTACAGGAGGGGTCAAACCATCAGACACTACAGGAGGGGGAGGAGTCAAACCATCAGACAATACAGGAGGGGGAGGAGTCAAACCATCAGACACTACAGGAGGGGGAGGGTGGGGGAGGAGGGGTCAAACCATCAGACACTACAGGAGGGGAGGAGTCAAACCATCAGACACTACAGGAGGGGGAGGGGTCAAACCATCAGACACTACAGGGGGGGAGGGGTCAAACCAATCAGACACTACAGGAGGGGGAGGGGTCAAACCATCAGACACTACAGGAGGGGGAGGGTCAAACCATCAGACACTACAGGAGGGGGAGGGGGGAGGGGTCAAACCATCAGACACTACAGGAGGGGGAGGGGTCAAACTATCAGACACTACAGGGAGGGGGAGGAGTCAAACCATCAGACACTACAGGAGGGGGAGGAGTCAAACCATCAGACACTACAGGAGGGGGAGGGGTCAAACCATCAGACACTACAGGAGGGGGAGGAGTCAAACCATCAGACACTACAAGAGGGGGAGGGGTCAAACCATCAGACACTACAGGAGGGGGAGGGTCAAACCATCAGACACTACATGAGGGGGAGGGTCAAACCATCAGACACTACAGGAGGGGGAGGAGTCAAACCATCAGACACTACAGGAGGGGGAGGGAGTCAAACCATCAGACACTACAGGAGGGGGAGGGGTCAAACCATCAGACACTACAGGAGGGGGAGGAGTCAACCATCAGACACTACAGGAGGGGGAGGGGTCAAAACCATCAGACACTACAGGAGGGGGAGGGGTCAAACCATCAGACACTACAGGAGGGGAGGAGTCAAACCATCAGACACTACAAGAGGGGAGAGGTCAAACCATCAGACACTACAGGAGGGGAGGGAGTCAAACCATCAGACACTACAGGAGGGGGAGGGGTCAAACCATCAGACACTACAGGAGGGGGAGGGGTCAAACCATCAGACACTACAGGAGGGGGAGGAGTCAAACCATCAGACACTACAGGAGGGGGAGGGGTCAAACCATCAGACACTACAGGAGGGGGAGGAGTCAAACCATCAGACACTACAGGAGGGGGAGGGGTCAAACCATCAGACACTACAGGAGGGGGAGGGGTCAAACCATCAGACACTACAGGAGGGGGAGGAGTCAAACCATCAGACACTACAGGAGGGGGAGGAGTCAAACCATCAGACACTACAGGAGGGGGAGGGGTCCAAACCATCAGACACTACAGGAGGGGAGGGGTCAAACCATCAGACACTACAGGAGGGGGAGGAGTCAAACCATGAGGGGAGAGGACTACAGGTGGAAGAGAGAGGAGGATTGGTAGGGAGGGAAGAGAGATAGTCATATTGTAAAAGAGATTGGGATGAGGGTGATGAGAGAGAGGAGGAGGAGGAGGGTGATGAGAGAAGGAGGAGGGTGATGAGAGAGAGGAGGAGGAGGAGGGTGATGAGAGAGAGGAGGATGAAGATCATCTTACAGAGTTGGCTTGTTTCCTGGCCTGGTTGATCAGTTCTTTGATCTGAGAGATGTTCTTCTTCAGGTTGTCCTGCAGCTCTCTGATTGGTTTCAACTTCTCCAGCAGCCTATCAGCTTCATCCTCAGGTTCCTTGACCTTTGCCCCTGCGGCATGGACTGGTGGACAGACAGACAGACAGATATTCACACAGAAAGGACAGATAGACATTCAGGCAAACAAAAAAGTAGGCAGACAGATATAGACAGACAGGTATAGAGACATGCAGACAGGCAGAGAGACAGACAGGCAGAGAGACAAACAGGCAGAGAGACAGACAGGTGGAGAAGCAGAGCACAGGGGTCAGAGGTCAGGTGGTTCTCTCCTGGGTCCAGGTGAGCAGGTGTGTTAGGCAGCAGAGACACCAGCCTGTCAGAACACCTGAGCAGTAGGAGAGCTGGGTAAAGCAGGAAGCTGTTAGCAGAGATGAGCTGAAGACACATCGTCAGTGATCCAGCAGAACCGCTCAAGCACACATTGCACTAACAAGCTCTGAGGAACTGCAGCGCTGGCTGGCAGGAAAGAGGAGGACAGGGAAAGGAGGGGAGGGATGGAAGAAAGATGAAAGAAAGAGGATGAAGAGAGGAGAAGAGAGGAGGAGAGAAGAGAGGCAACGAGAGGAGGGGAGAAGAGGAGAGAGGAGAAGAGAGGGGGAAAGAAGAGGAGAGAGAAGGAGAGAGAAGGAGAGACCGTAAAGGAAAGGTGTGAGAAGAGGGGAGGAAATAAGGAGAGAGGAGAGAGGAAGGAAGCCTGCAGTCCACGGATCATGCAGTAGGAATGTTGACCTACCACAGCTCTGATGTCACATGTTTACATTACTCTAAAGGTGCTGCACCAGGTGCATTAACATCCTGTCACTGAATGTAAAGTTCCTACAGAGTGACTGAAATCCAGGAATGTTGGTTAGAAAGATTTCCTTAAAACGCACAGAGCAGTTCAGGATCTGCCGAAGATCGTCATAGTGACTGATGATAAAGGTCATCATAGTGACTGATGACAAAGGTCGTCCTGGTGACAGATGGTGAAGGTTGTCATAGTGACAGATTGTGAAGGTTGTCATAGCGACAGGTGAAGTAACAAAAAGGGATACATACTGATGGCTGTTGGGTACAAAAAAAAGAAACAAAAATGAAAAGGAGAGACAGAGAAACATGGGTGAGGATGGATTCACAGTATCACTGGAGAATAAAACATCACACCAGCCAATGAAAACAAATCGTACTGTTCTTTCCTGCCAATGAATGCCTACCCATATTTATGGATAGCCAATGAGAAGACGTGTGACTATTCCCAGACTAGAAGGAGAGAGGCTTCTTACTGTTCTTGTCCGGGTCCTGGATCATGTTGTTGGCTGCGTTAACATGCTCCTCCAGCTCACTGGAGTTCCTCTGCAGTCCCAGCAGGCCCAGGTTCAGCTGCTTCAGACGCTCCAGGACCTCCAGGGCCGTGTCGTTAGCCTCCCCCGCCTTCTGCTTGGTGGCCTGGAGCTTAGCGGCTGTGTCTACAACACACACACACACACACCACACACACACACACACACACACACACACACACACACACACACACACACACAGACAACAGCAGTGATAAGATGAATCAGGGGTGTGTGTTTGGTATGTTGTGTATGGTTTGCGTGTGTGTGTGTTGGTGTGTATGTTGGTGTGTGTGTGTTTGAGCATGGTGTTTACCAGAAGGCAGGGTGTTCAGTTTGAGCATGGTGTTTACCAGAAGGCAGGGTGTTCAGTTTGAGCATGGTGTTCAGTTTGAGCATGGTGTTTACCAGAAGGCATGGTCTTCAGTTTGAGCATGGTGTTCAGTTTGAGCATGGTGTTCAGTTTGAGCATGGTGTTTACCAGAAGGCAGGGTGTTCAGTTTGAGCATGGTGTTTACCAGAAGGCAGGGTGTTCAGTTTGAGCATGGTGTTTACCAGAAGGCAGGGTGTTCAGTTTGAGCATGGTGTTCAGTTTGAGCATGGTGTTTACCAGAAGGCAGGGTGTTTCAGTTTGAGCATGGTGTTTACCAGAAGGCAGGGTGTTCAGTTTGAGCATGGTGTTTACCAGAAGGCAGGGTGTTCAGTTTGAGCATGGTGTTTACCAGAAGGCAGGATGTTCAGTTTGAGCATGGTGTTTACCAGAAGGCAGGGTGTTCAGTTTGAGCATGGTGTTGTTCAGGAGCCTTTCCAAGGTCTTTGTTCTTCTGGCCTGCAGCCTTCAGTCTTGCCTGCACGCTGCCCACACTGTCAACATTCGCTAAAAAACACACCGGACACACACACACGTACATACACGCATTAGAGACATTCCCTCAGAACGACTGAGAGAGAGAGAGAGAGAGAGAGAGAGAGAGAGAGAGAGAGGGAGATGGAGAAAGGGGGAGAGGGGGAGAGGGGAGAGGTGGGGGGGGGGGTTAGCCATACTTTTCAACACCAGCCAACAGGGCTCAGCTGGTGTGTTAGCAACAGAGAAGATTAGAGAGGGAAGAAAGAGGAAGAAGAATGGAAAGAGAGACAGAGAGAGACAGAGAGTGAGAGAGAGAGAGAGCGAGAGAGTGGGAGAGAGAGGGAGAGAGAGAGAGTGAGAGAGTGAGAGAGAGAGAGAGTGGGAGGAGAGAGAGTGGGAGAGAGAGAGTGGGAGAGAGAGAGAGGAGAGAGAGAGAGAGGGAGAGAGAGAGACAGAGAAACTGAGGGAGAGGAAGATACAGAGACAGAAACAGAGAGAAGAGAGACAGAGAGAGAGACAGGAGAGAGAGAGGAAGAGACAGAGACAGAGAGGAAGAGACAGGGAGAGTAATTCTGTACCTTTGACATCATTCTCCAGTTCCTTGGCTTGTTTCCACAGTTTGTTGCTGTTCTGAACAGAGTTCTCTGCGTTCTCCTTCAGAGAACCTTCAGGTCCTGAGGCCTGGAGAACAGCAGGGAGAATTTGGAGCCACAACAAGGGATCAAACACACGCACTCACACACGCGCACACACCCACCCACACACACACACCCCCACACACACACCCCCACTATCTAAACATGCACTGCCTGAATGAAGTTAAAGGAGAAATTAAAGGAGAATGGGGGAGGAGTCAAACCATCAGACACTACAGGAGGGGGAGGGGTCAAACCATCAGACACTACAGGAGGGGAGGGGTCAAACCATCAGACACTACAGGAGGGGGAGGAGTCAAACCATGAGGGGAGAGGGACTACAGGTGGAAGAGAGAGGAGGATTGGTAGGGAGGGAAGGAGAGATAGTCATATTGTAAAAGAGATTGGGATGAGGGTGATGAGAGAGAGGAGGAGGAGGAGGGTGATGAGAGAAAGGAGGAGGGTGATGAGAGAGAGAGGAGGAGGAGGGTGATGAGAGAGAGGAGGATGAAGATCATCTTACAGAGTTGGCTTGTTTCCTGGCCTGGTTGATCAGTTCTTTGATCTGAGAGATGTTCTTCTTCAGGTTGTCCTGCAGCTCTCTGATTGGTTTCAACTTCTCCAGCAGCCTATCAGCTTCATCCTCCAGGTCCTTGACCTTTGCCCCTGCGGCATGGACTGGTGGACAGACAGACAGACAGATATTCACACAGAAAGGACAGATAGACATTCAGGCAAACAAAAAAGTAGGCAGACAGATATAGACAGACAGGTATAGATACAGACAGGTATCGAGACAGACAGGTATAGAGACATGCAGACAGGCAGAGAGACAGACAGCAGAGAGACAGACAGCAGAGAGACAGACAGGTGGAGAGACAGAGCACAGGGGGTCAGAGGTCAGGTGGTTCTCTCCTGGGTCCAGGTGGAGCAGGTGTGTTAGGCAGCAGAGACACCAGCCTGTCAGAACACCTGAGCAGTAGGAGAGCTGGGTAAAGCAGGAAGCTGTTAGCAGAGATGAGCTGAAGACACATCGTCAGTGATCCAGCAGAACCGCTCAAGCACACATTGCACTAACAAGCTCTGAGGAACGGCAGCGCTGGCTGGCAGGAAAGAGGAGGACAGGGAAAGGAGGGAGGGATGGAAGAAAGATGAAAGAAAGAGGATGAAGAGAGGAGAAGAGAGGAGGAGAGAAGAGAGGCAACGAGAGGAGGGGGAGAAGAGGAGAGAGGAGAAGAGAGGGGGAAAGAAGAGGAGAGAGAAGGAGAGAGAAGGAGAGACCGTAAAGGAAAGGTGTGAGAAGAGGGGAGGAAATAAGGAGAGAGGAGAGAGGAAGGAAGCCTGCAGTCCACGGATCATGCAGTAGGAATGTTGACCTACCACAGCTCTGATGTCACATGTTTACATTACTCTAAAGGTGCTGCACCAGTGCATTAACATCCTGTCACTGAATGTAAAGTTCCTACAGAGTGACTGATATCCAGGAATGTTGTTAGAAAGATTTCCTTAAAACGCACAGAGCAGTTCAGGATCTGCCGAAGATCGTCATAGTGACTGATGATAAAGGTCGTCATAGTGACTGATGACAAAGGTCGTCCTGGTGACAGATGGTGAAGGTTGTCATAGTGACAGATTGTGAAGGTTGTCATAGCGACAGGTGAAGTAACAAAAGGGATACATACTGATGGCTGTTGGGTACAAAAAAAAGAAACAAAAATGAAAAGGAGAGACAGAGAAACATGGGTGAGGATGGATTCACACTGAATCACTGGAGAATAAAACATCACACCAGCCAATGAAAACAAATCGTACTGTTCTTTCCTGCAATGAATGCCTACCCATATTTATGGATAGCCAATGAGAAGACGTGTGACTATTCCCAGACTAGAAGGAGAGAGGCTTCTTACTGTTCTTGTCCGGGTCCTGGATCATGTTGTTGGCTGCGTTAACATGCTCCTCCAGCTCACTGGAGTTCCTCTGCAGTCCCAGCAGGCCCAGGTTCAGCTGCTTCAGACGCTCCAGGACCTCCAGGGCCGTGTCGTTAGCCTCCCCCGCCTTCTGCTTGGTGGCCTGGAGCTTAGCGGCTGTGTCTACAACACACACACACACACATACACAGACAACAGCAGTGATAAGATGAATCAGGGGTGTGTGTTTGGTATGTGTGTATTGGTTGCGTGTGTGTGTGTTGGTGTGTATGTTGGTGTGTGTGTGTTTGAGCATGGTGTTTACCAGAAGGCAGGGTGTTCAGTTTGAGCATGGTGTTTACAGAAGGCAGGGTGTTCAGTTTGAGCATGGTGTTCAGTTTGAGCATGGTGTTTACCAGAAGGCAGGGTGTTCAGTTTGAGCATGGTGTTTACCAGAAGGCAGGGTGTTCAGTTTGAGCATGGTGTTTACCTGAAGGCAGGTGTGTTCAGTTTGAGCATGGTGTTCAGTTTGAGCATGGTGTTTACCAGAAGGCAGGGTGTTCAGTTTGAGCATGGTGTTCAGTTTGAGCATGGTGTTTACCAGAAGGCAGGGTGTTCAGTTTGAGCATGGTGTTACCAGAAGGCAGGGTGTTCAGTTTGAGCATGGTGTTCAGTTTGAGCATGGTGTTTACCAGAAGGCAGGGGTGTTCAGTTTGAGCATGGTGTTTACCAGAAGGCAGGGTGTTCAGTTTGAGCATGGTGTTCAGTTTGAGCATGGTGTTTACCAGAAGGCAGGGTGTTCAGTTTGAGCATGGTGTTTACCAGAAGGCAGGGTGTTCAGTTTGAGCATGGTGTTCAGTTTGAGCATGTGTTTACCAGAAGGCAGGGTGTTCAGTTTGAGCATGGTGTTTACCAGAAGGCAGGGTGTTCAGTTTGAGCATGGTGTTGTTCAGAGCCTTTCCAAGGTCTTTGTTCTTCTGGCCTGCAGCCTTCAGTCTTGCCTGCACGCTGCCCACACTGTCAACATTCGCTAAAAAACACACCGACACACACACACGTACATACACGCATTAGAGACATTCCCTCAGAACGACAGAGAGAGAGAGAGAGAGAGGGAGATGGAGAAAGGGGGAGAGGGGGAGAGGGGGAGAGAGGTGGGGGGGGGGGGGTTAGCCATACTTTTCAACACCAGCCAACAGGGCTCAGCTGGTGTGTTAGAAACAGAGAAGATTAGAGAGGAGGGAAGAAAGAGGAAGAAGAATGGAAAGAGAGACAGAGAGAGACAGAGAGTGAGAGAGAGAGAGCGAGAGAGTGGGAGAGAGAGGGAGAGAGAGAGAGTGAGAGAGTGAGAGAGAGAGAGAGAGAGAGTGGGAGAGAGAGAGTGGGAGAGAGAGAGAGGGAGAGAGAGAGAGAGGGAGAGAGAGAGACAGAGAAACTGAGGGAGAGGAAGATACAGAGAGACAGAAACAGAGAGAGAGAGACAGAGGAGAGAGACAGAGAGAGAGACAGAGACAGAGAGGAAGAGACAGAGACAGAGACAGAGAGGAAGAGACAGAGACAGAGAGACAGAGACAGAGAGGAAGAGACAGAGACAGAGACAGAGAGGAAGAGACAGAGACAGAGAGACAGAGACAGAGAGGAAGAGACAGAGACAGAGACAGAGAGAGAGAGCATTTCTGTACCTTTGACATCATTCTCCAGTTCCTTGGCTTGTTTCCACAGTTTGTTGCTGTTCTGAACAGAGTTCTCTGCGTTCTCCTTCAGAGAACCTTCAGGTCCTGAGGCCTGGAGAACAGCAGGGAGAATTTGGAGCCACAACAAGGGATCAAACACACGCACTCACACACGCGCACACACCCACCCACACACACACACCCCCACACACACACCCCCACTATCTAAACATGCACTGCCTGAATGAAGTTAAAGGAGAAATTAAAGGAGAATGGAACATTGTGTGTTTAGGGACATGCAGCCTTGATTGGGGGGGGGGGGGGGGGCAGTACTGCAGAGGGGGTTTTCAATACTGTCAGTACTGCAGAGGGGGGTCAGTACCGCGCGGGGGGGGGGGGGGGGGGGTCAGTACTGTCAGTACTGTCGTCTACACGCTGCTCTCTAAGGTGTTTGATGTACAGTCAGCCTCCAGCAGTGTCACAGCTACTGGATTATGCATCATGTCCTCCCTGCTAACTTAGTATGAAAGAGAACAGTGTGTTCAAAGAACTCTCTCTTTCTCCCTCCCTCCCTCCCTCCCTCCCTCCCTCCCTCCCTCCCTCCCTCCCTCCCTCCCTCCCTCCCTCCCTCCCCTCCCTCCATCAAACAAGAGGGGGGGCAGGAAGAAGACTACAGAGAGAGTTGAGGTGGAGGAGGGATGGGTGGAGGAAAGGTGGAAGTGGGGTAATAGAGGAGTCGAGGCAAGGTTTGGGGGGACGGTGCAGGTGAGAGAGGAGAGGGACTGGGGGAAAGAGGGATGGAGGATGGGAGGATGGAGGGATGGGAGGATGGTTGGATGGAGGGGATGGAGGAACCTTGCTGGAGGAGGGTGTTGAGAATAGAGAGACAGGAGGGGGACTTTCATCTGTCAGCCATGACTAATGGAACTGAGGACAGGAACATGGAGGTTTCAACAGCCAATCTCTGCTGCGCAGCCCTCTGGAGTATGTGTGTGAGTGTGTGTGACAGTGGGGGCATGTGTGTGTATACCTGCAGGTATGTGTGTGTATGTGTGTGTGTGTGTGTGTGTGTGTGTGTGAGAGAGAGAGTGGGGGCACGTGTGTGTATACCTGCACGTGTGTGTATACCTGCAGGTGTGTGTGAGAGAGTGGGGGCACGTGTGTGTATACCTGCAGGTGTGTGTGTGTGTGTGTGTGAGAGTGGGGGCACGTGTGTGTGTACCTGCAGGTGTGTGTGTGTGTGTGAGAGAGAGTGGGGGCATGTGTGTATTCTTGCAGGTGTGTATTCTTGCAGGTGTGTGTGTGTGATCCTGCAGGTGTGTGTATTCCTGCAGGGGTGTGTGTGTGTGAGTGTGTGTGTGTGTGTACCAGCTGAAGGGCCTCAGCAGCTCGGCTCGTGCCATCTTAGCCTCCCTCTCTGCCTCGTCTATGGAGTCCTTGATGTTGGTATAGGCCTTGAAGGCTGCTGTAGCATTGAACGATAGATTCCTCGCCTCAGCCAGGATGCTGTGAGATGAGAGGAGGAGAGGAGGAGAGAAGAGGAGAGGAGGAGAGAGGATGAAGGAGAGGAGGAGAGGAGAGAGGATGAAGAAGGAGAGGAGGAGAGAGGAGGAAGAAGGAGAGGAGGGGGAGGAGGAGGAGAGAGAAGGAAGAAGGAGAGGTGGAAGGAGAAGAGGAGGAGAGAGGATGAAGAAGGAGAGGAGGAGAGGAGGAGAGAGGATGAAGAAGGAGAGGAGGAGAGAGGATGAAGACAGAGAGGAGGAGAGGAGGAAGAGAGGATGAAGAAGGAGAGGAGGAGAGAGGAGGAAGAAAGAGAGGAGGAAGAAGGAGAGAGGATGAAGAAGGAGAGGAGGAGAGGAGAGAGGATGAAGGAGAGGAGGAGAGGAGAGAGGATTAAGAAGGAGAGGAGGAGAGGAGAGAGGATGAAGGAGAGGAGGAGAGGAGAGAGGATGAAGACAGAGAGGAGGAGAGGAGGAGAGAGGATGAAGAAGGAGAGGAGGAGAGAGGAGGAAGAAAGAGAGGAGGAAGAAGGAGAGAGGATGAAGAAGGAGAGGAGGAGAGGAGAGAGGATGAAGGAGA
Organism: Neosalanx taihuensis; assembly: GCA_030340665.1. NCBI lineage: Eukaryota > Metazoa > Chordata > Actinopteri > Osmeriformes > Salangidae > Neosalanx > Neosalanx taihuensis. The sequence continues at coordinate 5,541,158 of CM059299.1, read as the reverse complement.
GGAGGAGAGGAGAGAGGATTAAGAAGGAGAGGAGGAGAGGAGAGAGGATGAAGGAGAGGAGGAGAGGAGAGAGGATGAAGAAGGAGAGGAGGAGAGAGGAGGAAGAAGGAGAGGAGGAGAGAGGAGGAGAGAAGGAGAGAGAATGAAGAAGGAGAGGAGGAGAGGAGAGAAGAGGAGAGAGGAGGAAGAAAGAGAGAGACGATAAGGAAACTATAGTCTCTATAGGTTTCCCGGAACAGCCTGTGTGTGTGTCTGTGTGTGTGTGTGTGTGTGTCTGGTGTGTGGTGTGTGTCTGTGTGTGTGTCTGTGTCTGTGCGTACCTGTCCAGGATGGCTGAAGACTCGTTCAGCTGGCCAGCATGGTGTTCAGCTTGCTGTAGCAGAGAGTCCAGGCTGTTGTCTTCCAGGGCTTTGCTGAGGCGACTGACCCTGTAGTCCAGCTGATCATGCAGCGGCCCCAAATCTGCCTCCATGTGCTCCAGGTCCTTGGGGGGGTGAGGGGGGGGGAGGGAGACTCTAGAACTCAGTGTTTCAGTTTGTGTGTGGAGATTCTTAAACTCTCATGGTCTTTCTGGAAGCTGAACCACAACAGTGAAATGTGGGTGTGGGTGTGTGTGGGTCTCTGGTACCTCGATCTCTTTGTTGATGTTATCGGACAGCAGGTTGGCGTCAGCTAAGACACGTTCCCCGTCTGCTAGAACCTCCTCGGTTCCCTTCTTTAGAAAGCTCACTGCATCCATCTTCCTCTGCTCAGGAGAACATGCAGCGTCTCAGCAAACCTGGCAACCCTGAATCTCTACCAATCTGGCAACCCAGGGATTCTAACGACACTGTGCATGTCTTCCTGTACATGTTTAAAAATGTGTCTCACGCACACACACACGTGTGTATGAACGTGTGTATTTGAGAGTGTGTGTTTGCGTAGTTTTGTGGATGTGTGTTTGTTGGTCTGTGCGTGGAAGCTGACCTCCAGGTTGGTGAGGTTGGCCTGGTTCTGCTTGGCCAGTGCCCCGGTCAGCCTGCTCTTTCCCTGGGCCTCAGTGATCAGGGCCTGAGCCTCCTCCAGCTGGGCCTGGTGGTCTCCAAGCTTCCCGGTCACCTCCTCCTTCAGGTCCTCAGTAGCCTGGTGAGGGTCCCCAAACACACGCTTCACCTCTGATACAAAGACTCTGCTAGCCTGGGGGGAGGGGAGAGGAGGGAGGGGAGAGAGGGAGGGAGGGAGATGCGGAAAAAGAACCCGGAAATGAGGGAGAGGGTAGGAGGGAGTAGACAGGGGCATTGAAAGACAGATGAAGGTAGAGAGGGAGGGAGGGAGGGAGGGAGGGAGGGAGGGAGGGAGGGAGGGAGGGAGGGAGGGAGGGAGGGAGGGGAGGGAGGGAGGGAGGGAGGGAGGGAGGGAGGGAGGGAGGGAGGGAGGGGAGGGGGGAGGGAGGAGGAAGGAAGGAAGGAAGGAAGGAAGGTGAGAGAGTACCATCAAAATGTCAGAACATGGAGTTGAACACAGAAGTGAGCATTCTGTTCTCTTCTCTCTTTCGGATCGGGTACCAGAGTACCGCAGAGTTTGGCCACTAGATGTCTCTCTAGGTCTCCATCAGCCAGCCAGCCACTCGTCACAGGACAGATACGATGAAAAAAGAAAACATGTCTTCATCGCCTCACTACCAGTGGACGAGGGTCTCCTTATCCTCCATCTTCCTCTCTCTCCGCCTCTCCCTCTCTCCTCCTCCACCCTCTTCTCCTCCCCTCGACCTCCTCTCCCTCTCTCCTCCTCCACCCTCTTCTCCTCCCCTCGACCTCCTCTCCCTCTCTCCTCCTCCACCCTCTTCTCCTCCCCTCGACCTCCTCTCCCTCTCTCCTCCTCACCCTCTTCTCCTCCCCTCGACCTCCTCTCCCTCTCTCCTCCTCCACCCTCTTCTCCTCCCCTCGACCTCCTCTCCCTCTCTCCTCCTCACCCTCTTCTCCTCCCCTCGACCTCCTCTCCCTCTCTCCTCCTCCACCCTCTTCTCCTCCCCTCGACCTCCTCTCCCTCTCTCCTCCACCCTCTTCTCTCTTGAACGCCTCCTTTATTACTGCTGTGTTCCTGGATGTGTGTGTGTTCCTGGATGTGTGTGTGTTCCTGGATGTGTGTGTCCTCACCCCAGCTCCTCTTCAGCCACGATCTTCTTGCCTCCTAGCTGACGTGCTCTGAGCTCGGCCAGCATGGTCTGGATCTCCTGGTTCATCTGGGTCAAACTCTTCTCTGGTGTGCCGTCCCGCCTGCTCAGGGTCTCGTTCAGGTCCCGTGCCTTGTCCTGTAGAGCTGCGCGCGCGCACACACACACACACAGAATGTAGTGAAGGTGAAAGTGTTATGCATTGTCCTTTTCCAGGTCCATTTCTTGCACCGTAACAGCAGAGCAGACCCAGGCAGGGACCTGCAACCTGGGGCTTCAGACCTGGGGCTTCAGACCTGGGGCTTCAGACCTGGGGCTTCAGACCTGGGGCTTCAGACCTGGGGCTTCAGACCTGGGGCTTCAGACCTGGGGCTTCAGACCTGGGGCTTCAGACCTGGGGCTTCATTGCTGTGCTATCCAACATCATGCAAAACACTTACATCTATACAAACACACTCGCCCTTAATCTCTCATCTCTCTATATCTCTGTCGATCTCTCTCTCTCTTTCTCTCTCTTTCTCTCTCTTTCTCTCTTTCTCCCTCTCTCTTTCTCCCTCTCTCTGTCTCTCTCTTTCTCGCTCTCCCTCTCTCTCTGTTTCTCTTTCTCCCTCTCTCTCCATCTCTCTCTCTGTCACTCTCCCTCGCTCTCTCTCTTTTGCTCCCTCTCTCTCTCTGTCTCTCTCTGTCTCTGTCTCTCTCTCTAACAGCCGCAAGGTCCAGTCCTGGGTCATTTTCTCTCGACTGTCCTCTCCTGTCATGTCCAGCTCCAGGGTTGCGTGCGTGTGTGAGTATGCGCGTGTGTCTGTGTGTGTGTGTAAGTGTGATATGTGTCTCCTCTCATTTCAGCTGTCTGTGTTGTGATCTATCAGTGATAGGACTGTGCCTTGTCCACAGGGCTGTCGGAGGGGATCTGAGCTGTGTGTGTGTGTGTGTGTGTGTGTGTGTGTGTACATCCTGCCCACCTGCTCACCTGCCTGTGGCACAGCACAACCTGCTACCATCAGCAAATGCCCACCATGTTGGCAAGTGTACGCGTGTGCTCACGACTGTGTATGTGTGCGCGTTTGCATGTGTGTGTCTGTGTTTGGGTGTGTTTTCGCTCCTCTTCCTCTCTCGTCGCCCTCTCTCTCTCTCTCTCTCTCTCTCTCCAACCACCCTTCTCTTTCTTCTCTGTCTCTTGTCTCTTTTCTCTCTTTCTTCTTTCCCATTCTTTCCTCTCCCCCTGCCATTAGTGTGATGTGTGTGTGTGTGTGTGTCAGTGCGTGTGCCAGTGTGTGTGTCTCTGTGTGTATGTGTAAACCTAATCGATTTAAAAGCTGAGCATCTCAGCTCCATTGTTGTAATTTGAATCTAAATCTGTATATTGAATCCTAATGAGAGAGTGTCCTCCCTTACTGCTCTGTAAATAGCTGATGGGATTCTGCAGAGAGAACACTCAGATAGTACATGCAGCTATTACAGCATCCCAGCACAGCCCAGGATAATGGCATGAAATGATTCACAGGTAATTAAACATGGATTGAATCATTTGATCGAGAGTGTTTAACCAGCACAGCAGGCATTTTAAACACCCTACTGTGAGTGTACCTGTGCTTTACTTTTCGTGTGTTTGTTTGTGGTTTCATGTTTGGGAGCACGTTTGAATGTGCTTGTGGAAACGCATGAAAACTTGTGTACGCATGGATGGGGGTGTGTTTGTGTGTTGTGCAAGTGTGTGTGTGTGCGTGTGTGGGTGTGTGTATGTATGGTTGGGTTACGCTACGCTGATTAGCTAGATGTTTGTGTACATTTGTTTGAGCATGTGTGTGTGTGTGTGTGTCTGAGAGTAGGTCCTTCAACAGTGTCTAACTACAGTACATGTATTCATTCAGCAGACACTTGGTGATTGTGTCTTTGTGTGAGAGAGAGAACAATATAGAGGCAGGGAGAGACAGAGAGAGACACAGAGAGACAGACAGGCATACAGACAGGAAGTGGTGTTGTGTGTGTTCCTCACCCTGAGCTCCCAGCAGTGTGTTGGTGATGAAGTCCTTCAGTCCTTCAGCTCCCTTATGGATCCTGTCTGCATTCTCCTCTGTCTGTTCCCCATCTGCTGCTACCTTAGAGGTCTGACACACACAGGAACACGCACACATGAACACACACACACACACGCACATTAACAAACACACATGAACACAAACGCACATTAACAAACACATGAACACACACGCACATTAACAAACACACATGAACACACACACACATTAACAAACACTCATGAACACACACACACATTAACAAACACACATGAACACGCACATTAACAAACACACGTGAACACACAAACCTCCTCCTACCCCCCCTCCTGCCCCTCCTCCTCCTGCCCCTCCTTCTCCTGCCCCTCATCCTCCTACCCCTCCTCCTGCCCCTCCTCCTCCTGCCCCTCCTTCTCCTGCCCCTCATCCTCCTGCCCCTCCTCCTCACCCACCCTGCTCAGCAGCTCATCCATTTCGGTCACCAGGCTGCCCAGGTTACTGTCGGCCAGCAGCAGCAGCCTCTCTGGAGCCCTCTGGGGGGACAGCATGTGCTGGTGGGGACGGGTGGAGAGGAGAGAGACAGACAGAGAGAGAGGGGGAGAGAGAGAGGGAGGGGGAGAGAGAGACAGAGGACAGAGGGGGAGAGAGAGAGAGACAGAGGGAGGAAGAAGTTTGAGTTTGGCACTCAGCCCAGAGGTCATATACTGTTTAAATCACCACATAAACCACAGCAATGTGTGTGTGTGTGTATGTGTGTGCGTGTGTGTGTGTTTGAGCATCAGTGGTCTTTATCTAACTGTCCACCTCAATGCTTCATCAGTTTGTTGCCAGCAGGGCCTCTGCCAAGTCTCCTAACAGCCTGCTACCTGTCTGTCGGTCTGTCTGTCGGTCTACCAATCAGTCTACCTTTCTGTTTACCTGTCTACCTTGCTGTCTGTCTACCTGTTTGTCTACCTGTCTGTCAATCTGTCTGTCTACCTGTTTGTCTACCTGTCTGTCTATTTGTCTGTCTACCTGTCTGTCTACCTGTTTGTCTACCTGTCTGTCTATCTGTCTATCTGTCTGTCTACCTGTCTGTCTATCTGTCTATCTGTCTGTCTACCTGTCTGTCTACCTGTTTGTCTACCTGTCGGTCTATCTGCCTCTCTACCTGTTTGTCTACCTGTCTGTCTATCTGTCTGTCTACCTGTCCCTCCACCTGTCTCTGTCTATCAGTCTCTCTGTCCAGCTGTCCCTACTGACAAGGCACTTCACCCTACTTGCCTCATGGCGGGAATGTCCCTGTATGTGCTGTGAGTCTCTCTGAATAAGAGCATCTGATACAGGACTAAATGTAAATTGTTACTGGTGTTACTAGTGTTACTGGTGTGTTACTGGTGTTACTGGTGTGTTACTGGTGTGTTACTGGTGTTACTGGTGTGTTACTGGTGTTACTAGTGTTACTGGTGTGTTACTGGTGTGTTACTGGTATGTTACTGGTGTGTTACTGGTGTGTTACTGGTGTGTTACTGGTGTGTTACTGGTGTAACTGGTGTTACTGGTGTGTTACTGGTGTTACTGGTGTGTTACTGGTGTGTTACTGGTGTGTTACTGGTGTTACTGGTGTGTTACTGGTGTGTTACTGGTGTGTTACTGGTGTGTTACTAGTGTTACTGGTGTGTTACTGGTGTGTTACTGGTGTGTTACTGGTGTGTTACTGGTGTGTTACTGGTGTTACTGGTGTGTTACTGGTGTTACTGGTGTTACTGGTGTGTTACTGGTGTTACTGGTGTGTTACTGGTGTGTTAATGGTGTTACTGGTGTTACTGGTGTGTTACTGGTGTTACTGGTGTGTTACTGGTGTGTTACTGGTGTGTTACTGGTGTTACCGGTGTGTTACTGGTGTTACTGGTGTGTTACTGGTGTGTTACTGGTGTGTTACTGGTGTGTTACTAGTGTTACTGGTGTGTTACTGGTGTGTTACTGGTGTTACTGGTGTGTTACTGGTGTGTTACTGGTGTGTTACTAGTGTTACTGGTGTGTTACTGGTGTGTTACTGGTGTTACTGGTGTGTTACTGGTGTGTTACTGGTGTTACTGGTGTGTTACTGGTGTGTTACTGGTGTGTTACTGGTGTGTTACTGGTGTGTTACTGGTGTGTTACTAGTGTTACTGGTGTGTTACTGGTGTTACTGGTGTGTTACTGGTGTGTAAGTGGTGTGTTACTAGTGTTACTGGTGTGTAAGTGGTGTGTTACTAGTGTTACTGGTGTGTTAGTGGTGTTACTGCTGTGTTAATGGTGTTACTGGTGTGTTACTAGTATGTTACTGGTGTGTTACTGGTATGTTACTGGTGTGTTACTAGTGTGTTACTAGTGTTACCGGTGTTGCTTCAGTTACCTTCAGTTCTTCCGTCATGTTCTCAAAGCGGTAGAGCACCTTGTAAGGCGGAGGAAGGGGCGTGGTCAAGTTGACATTGTCCATGATGCGCAGGAGTCTGTCCATGTCACTGATCAGAACACCACTGCAGTCATCATCGCAGGCTGAAACACCCAAGTTGGTTTTACTAACCTAGTGAGGACTGAGAATGATTTCTACTTCTCGTCCTGACACAAATCCCTGAGCCTTAACTTATCAGTAGCAATACATGGAACTCAAACAATAATTTGAACCTAAACACGACACCCCCTTAAAGTCCCCTAGACAATAACACTGATCCCAGCCCCAAGGTGTCCAACCGGACCACACACACACACACACACACACACACACACACACACACACACACACACACAACCAGATACACTCAGTTAGTCCCCAGCAGACTAATGACTTCGATAAAAACCATTAGAAATTGTGCTTACAAGTACCCAATGGAGTGTATGAATCTGTGTGTGTGTGTGCACGTGTGTGTGCACGTGTGTGTGTACGTGTGTGTGGGATGGCCTCTCTGAGGAATATCCAAGTCCTGAGGCAAGGACACCAGCTGAGGTTAGAAGTGAACCAGAGGGGCCCGTGTGTGTGTGTGTGTGTGATAGGAGAGGGACAGGGCTGTACTGTACAGTGCCGATGGAGGTGGCGATGGGGGGAAGGTTTTGGAACTGCTAAGATTATACCCCCCCCCCCCCCCCACACACACACACACACACCCACACACACACACGAGAAGAGTTATGTCGAAAACACATCAAGGTAGGCCCCCTCCCTCCTCTCCTCAGGTTTTTGAACCCTGGAGTTTATGAACTGGTTGGAGATTAAACAGTAGAGGAACACTGGGGGGGGGGGGGGGGGGTACGGTGTGTGTGTGTGTGTGTGTGTGTGTGGGGGGGTAACCCAAGCGTGAAATTCAACGCAGAGTGTGAAACGGCTTTTGGCACCCCATTATGAGTGTTCGACATGCCACCAGCAATGAAAAGAAAATCCTCACAAAGTAACAAAGCACACTATCAAATCACACACAAACTATCAAAGCACACACACACACACACACAGTAAAAACCAACAGTTAAACCAACAACCCGTGTGTGAATTTATCTGCCATGTCCTTAATATTTCTTTTCAATTTAATCTCCAGGAAGATGACAGGAGAAATTAAAATGTTAAAGAGTTGTTCTCCTTTATGGTCCAGCTGTTGATGAGCAACACACACACATGCATGCAAAACCAAACAAACACACACACACACACACACACAACCTCCAAACACACAAACATGCACATATAACTTGACCCTGTATGAAATCACGCGATAAGAGATCAGCCAATCAGGTCCCATCCTCAGATGTCTGGAGATAACCAATCACCTGAGAGCCCAGGGGTTCTGATAGTGCTCGTCCTATCAGAGCACCAGCCTGGATGAGTCCCATTGATACACATCTTTATAAATAACACCATTAAACACATGTAGTAAACACATCATATAATGCACCTCAGCATGTTAATGACCAATGACCTTTTGTTGCTAAACTTAACTTTTAAACTAAAACCAATTTTCTATTTTTTTCAATGACTTCATATTAGCTCCTGGATCTCAATGGGAACCAATCCAACAACAGTGGTTGTGTGTGTTACCATGGTTCCGTACAGTGTGTGTGTGTGTGTGTGTTAGTGTTACCGTGGTTACGTACACACGATGCCGGCAGGCCCACACACATGCTTTTCCATGCAGCGCTCGCAGCTCCGCCCCTTAATTCCAGGACGACACCGACACTGGCCACTGATTGGGTCGCATGGCCCTGGCCACGCCCCCCAGGGGTCACACTTACACTCCTCACACTTGCCACCAGGGGCACGGGGGTCACCATGGTAACCTGTGGAACACCTGGAAAAGGTAGGAAACCAGAGGTGAAGGATGGATGATGATCATGTGGTTGGATGGATGATGATCATGTGGTTGGATGGATGATGATCATGTGGTTGGATGGATGATGATCATGTGGTTGGATGGATGATGATCATGTGGTTGGATGGATGATGATCATGTGGTTGGATGGATGATGATCATGTGGTTGGATGGATGATGGACATGTGGTTGGATGGATAATGTTCATGTGGTTGTATGAATGATGGTTATGTGATTGGATGGATGAGGGTTATGTGGATGGATGGATGGATGGATGATGCTTATGTTGTTGGATGGATGATGATCATGTGGTTGGATGGATGATGGACATGTGGTTGGATGGATGATGATCATGTGGTTGGATGGATGATGATCATATGGTTGGATGGATGATGATCATGTGGTTGGATGGATGATGATCATGTGGTTGGATGAGGGTGAGTGGAGGCTGGATAACAGTGAGTTGAGGTCAGTTGGAGTGTGTCAGTAAGATGACCTCTGACCTCTCACAGTATTGTCCTTCATATCCCTCTGGACAGGATGTACACTGGTAGTCGGAGGAGCCTTTGGCCACACAGGTGGGGCTGAAACTGAGACAGAGCAGCTTCAGTACACAGCAACACTTCAAACACAAAACTGAGCAGCCAATCAGACAGGATCTGACCTAACGCATTCACACTGACCAGCCAATCAGACAGGATCTGACCAAACACATTCACACTGAGCAGCCAATCAGACAGGATCTGACCAAAAACATTCACACTGAGCAGCCAATCAGACAGGATCTGACCTAACGCATTCACACTGACCAGCCAATCAGACAGGATCTGACCAAACACATTCACACTGAGCAGCCAATCCGATAGGCTCTGACCAAACACATTCACACTGAGCAGCCAATCAGACAGGATCTGACCTAACACATTCACACTGAGCAGCCAATCAGATAGGATCTGACCTAACACATTCACACTGAGCAGCCAATCAGACAGGATCTGACCTAACGCATTCACACTGACCAGCCAATCAGACAGGATCTGACCAAACACATTCACACTGAGCAGCCAATCAGACAGGATCTGACCTAACACATTCACACTGAGCAGCCAATCAGACAGGATCTGACCAAACACATTCACACTGAGCAGCCAATCAGACAGGATCTGACCAAACACATTCACACTGAGCAGCCAATCAGACAGGATCTGACCTAACGCATTCACACTGACCAGCCAATCAGACAGAATCTGACCAAACACATTCACACTGAGCAGCCAATCAGACAGGATCTGACCAAACACATTCACACTGAGCAGCCAATCAGACAGGATCTGACCAAACACATTCACACTGAGCAGCCAATCCGATAGGCTCTGACCAAACACATTCACACTGAGCAGCCAATCAGACAGGATCTGACCAAACACATTCACACTGAGCAGCCAATCAGATAGGATCATATAAGTTCTCTCATGTAAGTCTCTTAGGATAAAAGTGTCGGCTAAACAGATCAATGTAAATGTAAAAAGAGTGTTGTACTGAACTGACAATTGTGTTGGTGTGTTTGGGGTTTAAAGTGTTTGTTTGTTTTGGCATCTCACTTGTTCTCAGGGTTGGTGAGGGGGCAGGCACAGGGTTTGCAGTCGTCATGACGACCACGGACGATGCCATAGTAACCAGCAGAGCAGCGCTCACATCTGTCCCCTTCGGTGTTGTGTTGGCAGTTCTGATTGGACCAGACACACGTCAATCACAGCCCCAACCCTACACCTCACACGCACGAAAACGCACACACTGACGCACGTTACACACATGCACACACAAGCACACTTGCTGTTGCCACAGTGAGGGTTGTTGGTAGGACGTTCAATCAGAGATGGGTTGGATCAGTGAAGCATGCCCCTCCCACTTCCAGTAACTTCCTGTGTACCTCAATTACACAAATTACAGCCAACAAACTCATTTAACATTTCCAATTTGCCAGTGTGCTGAAATGCTAATGATATTGTTATTACCTTCTATGCAAATGAAGGGGGGATTGGTTTAGCTCTAGATGCAAAGCCCCGAGACACAATAATCAGAATTAACTTGAAAAGGAAGTGAGGAGTGTGTGTGTGTGTGTGTGTGTGTGTGTGAGTGTGTGTGTGTGTGGAAAGGAGGAGTGTGTGTGTGTGTGTGTGTGTGTGAGTGTGTGTGTGTGCGTGTGGAAAGGAAGTGAGGAGTGTGTGTGTGTGTGAGTGTGTGTGTGTGTGGAAAGGAGGAGAGGAGTGTGTGTGTGTGTGTGAGTGTGTGTGTGTGTGGAAAGGAGGAGTGTGTGTGTGTGTGTGGGGGGGGGTGGGGGTGGGGGTGGGGGGGCAGGATGGGAGAGAACGGGAGAGGGAGAGAGAGAGCAGAGGGGAGGAGAGCGAAGGAAAGGAACTGCGAGACGAGAGGAAGCGGTTAGTGTTCTTCTAAAACACGGATTTGCGAGGAGGAGAGCGTGTTGGAGGGGAACAGAGAGAGAGAGAGGTTCCTCTATAAGACAGGTATACAGTGTGCACTGTCTGGATAAGGTGATCAGAGTAGCTCTCTAATTAGACTTGCACACATGCATATCCCCTCATTAAATACTGACCTGAGCTGCATTGGGCACTATGCCAATTGTGTGTGTGTGTGTGTGTGTGTGTGTGGGTGGGTGGGTGGGGGGAGGGTTATCACACACTCACACTCCCCCCCACAGCAAACAGTTTTGAGTAAGACGTACTTCACTTGTACACGGTCCCCCCCTCCCAGCAGTCTTCCCTGCCCCCCCCCTGTCCCCTGTCCCCCTTACCTGGCACACAGAGGTCTCAGGGTCACAGGAGTCACTGTGCTGGTTACACTGGCACTGCACACAGCTCCCTATACCAGCTCTGGAGGCTGAACCAGCTGGACGCACAGCCAGACGGTAGAACCCAGATCCACACTCCTGAGAAACACACGCACACCCGCACGCACACACACAGACAAACACACACACACACACACAGGCACACACACACCCGCACGCGCACACACAGACACACACACACACACAGGCACACACACACCCGCACGCGCACACACACACACACACAAAGACACACACACACAGGCACACACACAGACACACACACACACACACACACACACAAAGACACACACAGTTCAATGTGATCCCCAATCACAGTTACCGAGGCAGAACTATACACACCCACACGCGCATCTCTAACTTTTCCAAACACACTTTTTCCAACAAACACCAGGGCGGAGTTACGGACGCATGAACATACGAACACACACACATTCACATTCACAGATAGGCCATGGACGCGCACACACACGTTCACACACACATTCCTCTGGAGTTCTAACAAGACACACTCACTCAGAATTAATCGGGTCAATTTTCTCCACCATCTGTTGAGACTAGCACGTTAAACGGCTGTTTAAAAATACTTTATTAACAGCAAGGCAGCTTCACATAACTGCCATCTGTCTGCCAAGCCAACACACACACACACACACACCGACACACACACACACACACACAGACATACTCCAAACATCCCTGCTCACACCACAAATGCTCTTGCCCACAAACAACACATACACCTACACACATTTACATTCAAAACCAGGCAGTGACAGAGTTGATGTGTGTTGCTAGCTGAAGTACTGTGTGTGTGTGTGTGTGTGTGTGTGTGTGTACCAGATATATATCTAGCTGCTGCGGGTCTTACCTCACAGGAGAGGCCAGTGTAGCCTCGGGGACAGGCACACTTCTCTATCTGGAACGCTCTCTCACTCTCCACTGATAGTTTGCCCTCCTCAGCTACCTCAAGGGAAATCTCTGAGATCCTGTGGAGGGGGAGAGAGAGGGTGAGAGAGGGTGAGAGAGGGTGAGAGAGGGTCAGGGTCGGTCAGAGCCAGCAACCCGTGTGACTCTCTGTGACTCCCTGTGACTCCCTGTGACTCTATGTTACTCCCTGTGACTCCCTATGACTCCCTGTGACTCTCTGTGACTCCCTGTGACTCTCTGTGACTCCCTGTGACTCTCTGTGACTCCCTGTGACTCCCTGTGACTCTCTGTGACTGCCTGTGACTCCCTGTGAAACCATGTGACTCCCTGTGACGGCATGTGACTCCCTGTGACCCCCTGTGACTGCCTGTGACTCCCTGTGACCCCCTGTGACTCCCTGTGTCTCCCTGTGACTCTCTGTGACTCCCCGTGACTCTCTGTGACCCGCTGTGACTCTTTGTGACTCTCTGTGACTCCCTGTGACCCCCTGTGACTGCCTGTGACTCCCTGTGACCCCCTGTGACTCCCTGTGTCTCCCTGTGACTCTCTGTGACTCCCCGTGACTCCCTGTGACCCGCTGTGACTCTTTGTGACTCTCTGTGACTCCCTGTGACCCGCTGTAACTCCCTGTGACTCCCTGTGACTCCCTGTGACTCTCTGTGACTCCCTGTGACTCCCTGTGACTCTCTGTGACTCCCTGTGACCCGCTGTAACTCCCTGTGACTCCCTGTGACTCTCTGTGACTCCCTGTGACTCTCTGTGACTCCCTGTGACTCCCTGTGACTCCCTGTGACTCTCTGTGTTGGGTGTCTCCACACCTGCTGTGTCTCATGGCGTTCCCGTGGGAGGCCTTGATCAGAACGTATTCCACGAAGAAGAGAACATCCATGAAGTCCTCTCGCGTCATCGCCCTCTGATCCTCATGCTTCCATTCATGCTGCAAAAACAAACAGCACGTTACCAAAGACACACACACAAAGGAAACCCTCACAACATCAACACACACAAAGGAAACCCTCACAACATCAACACTCACACAGGAAACCCTCACAACATCAACACACACACAGGAAACCCTCACAACATCAACACACACAAAGGAAACCCTCACAACATCAACACACACAAAGGAAACCCTCACAACATCAACACTCACACAGGAAACCATCACAACATCAACACACACACAGGAAACCATCACAACATCAACACTCACACAGGAAACCATCACAACATCAACACACACACAGGAAACCCTCACAGCATCAACACACACACAGGAAACCCTCACAACATCAACACACACACGGGAAACCCTCACAACATCAACACACACACAGGAAACCCTCACAACATCAACACACACACAGGAAACCCTCACAACATCAACACACACAGGAAACCCTCACAACATCAACACTCACACAGGAAACCCTCACAACATCAACACACACACAGGAAACCCTCACAACATCAACACACACAGGAAACCCTCACAACATCAACACACACAGGAAACCCTCACAACATCAACACACACAGGAAACCCTCACAACATCAACACACAAAGGAAACCCTCACAACATCAACACACACAGGAAACCCTCACAACATCAACACACACAGGAAACCCTCACAACATCAACACACACAGGAAACCCTCACAGCATCAACACACACACAGGAAACCCTCACAACATCAACACTCACACAGGAAACCCTCACAACATCAACACACACAAAGGAAACCCTCACAACATCAACACACACACAGGAAACCCTCACAACATCAACACACACACAGGAAACCCTCACAACATCAACACTTATACGGGAAACCCTCACAACATCAACACACACACGGGAAACCCTCACAACATCAACACACACACAGGAAACCCTCACAACATCAACACTTATACGGGAAACCCTCACAACATCAACACACACACGGGAAACCCTCACAACATCAACACACACACGGGAAACCCTCACAACATCAACACACACACAGGAAACCCTCACAACATCAACACACACACGGGAAACCCTCACAACATCAACACACACACAGGAAACCCTCACAACATCAACACACACACAGGAAACCCTCACAACATCAACACACACACGGGAAACCCTCACAACATCAACACACACACAGGAAACCCTCACAACATCAACACACACACAGGAAACCCTCCCAACATCAACAGACAGACAGGAAACCCTCACAACATCAACACACACACAGGAAACCCTCCCAACATCAACAGACAGACAGGAAACCCTCACAACATCAACACACACACAGGAAACCCTCACAACATCAACACACACACGGGAAACCCTCACAACATCAACACACACAGGAAACCCTCACAACATCAACACACACACAGGAAACCCTCACAACATCAACACACACACGGGAAACCCTCACAACATCAACAGACAGACAGGAAACCCTCACAACATCAACACACACACGGGAAACCCTCACAACATCAACACACACACAGGAAACCCTCACAACATCAACACACACACTGGCATTGGGATTTTTAACACCTGCATGGGACTCCCCTTCATACATTTGTTAATGCTTGAATCCCACCTGGACATATGAGGCAGATTCAAACACTCACCTCAGTCATGTCAATTTCATGGCGGGTGAGTTGACCAATCTGGAGGCCTGGAACATGGCGTGTCATCACCTTGTCCCTGCTAGCCCCGCCCCTTATGATGACCTGGGGGGCGTAGGAGGCTGGGCCTGTTTCATCGCGAGCCTCATAGTAGATGGCGTACTTCAGCTTCCCTCCGTAAGCTGTGATCTGCATGAAGAAAAACAGCAGATCCAAACTCTGATCGAAGGTGTCACGTGCCCATGGCAAACAATGACGTAAGGACACTAGCCAATCACAGTTCGGAACTAGATAAACACATGTGGTGTTGGCTTGGAGCTGGTGTTAGCCCGCTGAGCTGAAGGCAGAGTATTTACTGACCATGGATCCCTGGAACTGCTTGGGTAGTTTCCAGTAGTAGGGCTCTGTCAGGTCCTGACTGACCAGCTCAGCATGAGCCAGGATCTCTGGGTGCTGGAAGGTGACCCCACGACGAGTCTCTGCTTTGTTGTTCTTGTCCACCAGGGGGAGCTCTGTCTGCTCCGGCCTCAGAGTCAACTACAGAGAGGGAGGGCTGTTATCATTACCTCAGCAGGGGTGTGTGTGTGTGTGTGTGAGAGAGAGAGAAAGAGAAGTGAGCCACAAGGCATCACACAATAATTTATTGGTCACATTTTTGTAGTTTTTATTTTTTATTTTAATTGCAGCGTGGAAGGTCTCATTTCAAATATGTTGAGCGTGTGGGGTTGTGTGGGAGGTGGATGGGTGAGTGTGCGTGTTTGCGAGTGCGTATGAGTGTGTGGAAGGTGTGTGTGAGTGTGTCTGTCTTCTATTCGAAGTCTAAACCCACGATGAATCACCGAGAAGTTGTTGGCTCAGAGAAAGTCTTCTCCCTCAGGCTCGACACCCAGCCAATCATGAAATTATACACAGACCTCATCATCTCATAGAAGGCCTTGGATAGGCTGAGACAGAGGCCAAGAGGCGCTTGATTGGGCTTAAAGCAGGAAGTCTGTGAGAGCGTTCTCATTGTTGACTGGCTCACAGGCCCTGGTGACTCTCTCGGATGTAAATACCCAGAAAAACCCACGCCTAGGCTCCAGGAGGGAGCCGGGGCCCCCACTGTGTGAGGGTGTGTATATGCGTGAAAGGGTGTGTGCGCGTGTGTATGTGCGTGGGTGTGCGTGTGTGCCCCTCACCTCTCTCTCGTGCAATCTCACGACTCAGTGGCTCAGAGAAAATCTGCCTCTTTCCAATAAATGGAGGAGAGGATTCTCTCTCTCTTTTTTCTCTCTCTCCCTCTCTTTCTCACATCACCCCCTCTCTTTCTCTCTCCCTCTCACGGCATCTTCCTTTTTTCTCACTCACTCTTAATTCCTTCCAGCAAAAAAAAAAAATGGTGATGTGAGTGTGGGGGACAGTTTGTTATTTGATGTGTTTCAGTCAGTCGGTCCATTGCCAGCTCGGTCGCCATGGTCACGGCCTGTATCATCAGTGGCTGCTGCTCTCTGACAGGAAGCGCTTATTAAAAGCATACAGCTCTGGTGTGATCCTGCACCCGCAGTTCACTGTTCCTGCACTGTGCTCCTCTCAAGAGTGTGTGTGGCAGAGCGTGTGTGTGCGTTAGAGTTGGTGTGTGTGTCCGTGGGTGTTAGAGTCGGTGAGTGTGTTTTAAAAGCTGGTGTGTGCGTAAGAGTGTGTTTGTGTGTTAGAGTTGATGTGTGTGTGTGTGTGTTAAAGTTGATGTGTGTGTGTGTTAGCGCTGGTTTGTGCAGGCATGCGTTTGTTTGTTTTGACTCACCCACATGCGTATGAGCCCCTGGGCCTCAGTGCAGGTTCTGGACAGGCCATAACAGTAGCACTGGCTGCACCCCAGGGGGTTCCTGGTAGTCAAACCAAACGTCCCCTTCTTGCAGGTGTCACAGCTCAGGCCTTCGACGTTAGGCTGCAGGGGGAAGCACACACAGGGTTCGTGTACAGATGAGGGCTTGAATCTGGGACCTCTTAATCTGCATTCAATTCACACCACATTCAAAATCAGGAACTTTCGACGTAAACGTAAATTAAACGTAAGTTTAAACCCTCCACCCTGTAAAAAGAAACCTAGAAATAGCCCCTGATGTTCAGGGAACCTAAAAAAATGTCAATGTTCTCTCCAATATCTGTGCTCTTACAAATGGTCTGCAGAACGATGGTTAAACAAGAACACGTGTTTACACACACACACACTTGAGGTATGAAGTCAACAAGTTTCAGTGAGGAACTTGTGTGTGTGTGTTTGTGTATGTGTGCATGTGTATGTGAGTGTTTGCGTGTGTGTACGTATGTGCGTGGTGCGAGTGTGTATGCGTGTGTATGTTTGTGTGTGTGTGTGTGTGTGTGTGTGTGTGGTTATCTGTGTGTGTTTCCACAGTGTGCCTCTCTCTACATACTTTGTACAGATCAAAGCCCAGGGCTGACAGGTCACATCATCTAACAGTAAAGAGCAGCTGAGAAGAGGAGCCATATTAATGGCATGTCACCAAGGACAGTAACATATCTGTGTGTGTGTGTGTGTTGTCACACAGAGCGTCTGATAAAGTTAGGCCCGATGACAGCTACGATCGTATATCAGCAGAGCAAAGAAAAGCAACGTTCGCTGATGTTATTTGATGCTTCCCAAATCCACACACACGCGCGCACGCCGCACACACACGATCCACACACACGTCATGGTCTACGTCACGCCCCTTTCGCCGACGACCAGGAAGTACTATTTGCGGTACTATTTTGCGGTGGAAAACCACCCGTGTTTACTACCAATCGAGTATAGTCGAGTCGAGTAGTGCTACATTTGCGGTGGAAAAGCGGCAATAGAGTCGTCTTTCTTAGGGACCCCCAGATATTCTGAACTATCTGCAGGTGAGGGTGTTGGGTACAGAGACTGTACAGAGACTGTACACTGTTTCTGTCTCCCCAATACCAAGGAGAACATCTAATATATGTATGTAGGTGTTTATATATACTGTATATACACACGTACACACATATCTTTTTCTCTATAGGTAAGACTACTGGGAAGGCAGGCGAACATTTATTCTGTTGCTTCTTGACGTTCCATAATCCTGCAGAGTTACTGCAGTGTTACCATGAGTTCCTTCTCTGTGTGTGTGTGTGAGTGTGTGTGTGTGAAAGAGTGTGTGGTTCAGATGTAGGTTCGGCACAGTTAATGAGTGTTGTCACGTCTTTTCGTTGGCCTGTGTGACAGCCTGTCACCCTGTCACACACACACGCACGCACACACGCACACACACACACACACACACACACACACACACACACACACACACACACACACACACACACACACACACACACACACACAGGCCCTCTCTAGCTCGCTAGCACACCCTGTACGTCCTCCCACATGCACGCTTATTTCTAGCTTTTCTCCCCCCTGCACACACACACACACACACACACACGCAGACACACAAACACACACACACACACACAGACTTACACCAACTATTAGAGCCCTATAACACACACACACACGTCGTTTATGAGAACAGTATGACATGCACACACATACAGTACACAAACACACACACACACAATGCCCATCTCTCACTCCCACACACTCTCTGGGTGGCAGGCTGGGTGGAAGTTGGCAGAAAGGAAGAGTGGCAGACAGGGCGTGTAAGGAAACAGCTCTCACACGCACGCACACACTCGCACACACACACACACACACACACACACACACGCACACGCACACACACACACACACACAAACCCACGCACACACACACACACTCTACCTTCTCAGCTAACTCTGATAACCCCCCCCCCCTCCCCCCCCCCAGCTCTCTGATTCAGGCAGCAGAGCAGCCTGTTCACAGTTTGAGCAGCTAGTTAGACCAGACCTGACATTTTAACCAGTCTGCCAGCCAACTCTGGAAATACGTGTTGATTGGTGACTAAGAAGAAAGGCCAGTTAGAAGGAGATATTCGCCCACGACTCGATCCTGGAACTGGAAGCCGAGCGAGTCCAAGTGAGTTGACAGCAGCCTGCGTGGTTCTATCATTAGAGGAAGATGACGTGTTTGTGGTCCAGGGATGTGACCCAGAGGCCCCTTCTGTGGGAGGGCTCACAGCGGGGGGGGGGGGGGGGGGGGGGGGGGCGGTTTAGCGCCTCGCAAACTCCTTCTGCAACATGTCGTTCTCATGGGTCACCGCTTAATTAAAGCTCTACATCCTGGCTAGCGTTGACCTAGCGTTGACGGTACGTCAGCGACACCTCACGACGCCATCTTGGCACCTGCTCACCTTGCAGCTGCACTGTCCGGTGCGGTCAGCGCAGGCACACACACCCCGGTCGGCATCGCACGTCTGCTCGTCAGAGCCGGCCACCTCGCAAGTGCACGCAATGCACTGTGGGAAGTCGCGATGGCCCAGCTTGCATTCGTTGCACTTCTCTCCGTAAAAGTTGTCCCTGCAGAGGCAGCAGCCTGTGTTGGGGTTGCACTGCTGGGTCTCAGAGCCCACCACGTTACAGCCACATTCCTGAGGGAAATCAATCAATCAATCAATCCATCAATATTTCTACTAAAACTGAGTATGAACACACTGACCAATAATTATTGAACCAATACATGTATAACTGTGCATCAATACCTCAACTATTTCATCTGGGTGATTTTCAGTCTTACTGTCAACACTTAGATTACATAAACAATCTGAACACATGACTGTTTTCAAAGCTACTCCTCTGGTTCCAGACCCTCTAGAGAGGATCTCTATACCTCTGGGTCAGTGTATCTGCTAGGTTCTTCCAACACTGTCGTGATAACGACTCTTTTTGATGTCAAAGTTCTTCTGTAATGCTTTTATCAAGGCTTGGTGTTCAGGCATGTTAATGATGCCTGACAGTGTTCAGTGGTGACAGAATGAACGCTGGATCAAACAACAGACTGAAAGATGTGTTTACAGAGGAGAGGAGAGGAGAGAGGAGAGGAGAGAGGAGAGGAGGGGAGGAGAGACAGAGAGGAGAGAGGAGAGGAGGGGAGGAGAGACAGAGAGGAGAGAGGAGAGGAGGGGAGAGAGGAGAGGAGGGGAGAAGAGACAGAGAGGAGAGAGGAGAGGAGGGGAGAAGAGGCAGAGAGGAGAGAGGAGAGAGGAGAGGAGGGGAAAAGAGAGGAGGAGAGAGGAGGAGAGAGGAGAGGAGGGGAGAAGAGACAGAGAGGAGAGAGGAGAGGAGGGGAGGAGAGACAGAGAGGAGAGAGGAGAGGAGGGGAGGAGAGACAGAGAGGAGAGAGGAGAGGAGGGGAGAAGAGGCAGAGAGGAGAGAGGAGAGAGGAGAGGAGGGGAAAAGAGAGGAGGAGAGAGGAGGAGAGAGGAGAGGAGGGGAAAAGAGAGGAGGAGAGAGGAGGAGAGAGGAGAGGAGGGGAGAGAAGATGAGGAGAGGAGGAGAGAGGGGGAGAGACAGAGAGGAGTGGCGGGGAGAGGGGGAGAGGAGAGACAGAGAGGAGAGGAGAGAGGAGATCAGGGGAGAGGGGGAGAGAAGAGAAGGGGAGAGGAGGAGAGAGGAGAGGATGGGAGAGACGATGAGGAGAGACAGAGAGGAGAGGAGGGGAGAGGAGAGGAGAGGACAGGAGGACAGGAGGAGAGGAGAGGGTGATCAGAGGAGCTGTACCTTATAGATGAAGGTGTGTTTGAAGGTGAGGAACAAAGAAAAACAGAAAAGAGAGAGGAAGAGAGAGAGGGAGACAGAGTTGTACCTTGCAGCCAGTCATGATGTCATGCCCCCAGTGGTTAGGAGCACACCTGTCACACCTCTCTCCTATGGTGTTGGGGGGGCAGATGCACTGGCCTGTGTTGGCATCACAGTTGTTCCCTACATGGCTGCACTGGCAGGCTGTGGAGGGGGGGGGGGGACACTTTAACTGTAACACCACAGAACACCCACAGGCAGGAAATACATTCTTAGGATGAGAATACTGGATAACCTGCAGTATGAACCTTCTGGTATGAAATACGCGATATAAATCAAGTTTGATTGATTTCCAGGTGTTCAGGTATTCCATGTGTGTGGTGCTTCTCTGTGACAGAGGGAGCATGGATGGCAGTGCGGTGGTGGAGTGTGCGGTGTGCGACAGGGTCTTACGTGTGCAACCCCCCTCCTGGAAGTTAAAGTGCCCTGGGGAGCAGCGGTCACACTTGGGCCCCCCCCACGCCAGGCTGGCAGCGACACTGGCCCCCCTCGTCACAATCAAACGACTTGGAGCCAAACGAGTTACAGTGACATGGTATGCAGGTGCCAGCGGACTGGAGGCCGTGGGACTGGGCCTAAGGGGGGAGGGGGGGGGGGGAGTGGGGTGGGGGGAGAGGGGGGGGGGGGGGCGAGTGAATGAACTTAATGAAAGGTTTGTGGACGGTAAATGTTGACCACATTTTTTTTTGTTTAGAGGACAGTTTTATCCAGATCCTTGGTGCCTGGGAAATAACACACAGCATAACAACGCACACATGATAACAACACACACAGGATAACGACACACACATGATACACACGGGGGGGGGGGGCGTCAGGGTTAAGGAGTTGGCCTCATGATCGGAAGTTTGTGAGATCGAGCCCCGGCTGTGGCTATATGACGTTGTGTCCTTGGGCAAGGCACTTCACTTGCCTCAGGGAGAATGTCCCTGTGCTTACTGTAAGTCGCTTTGGATAAAAGCGTCTGCTAAATGAATACATGTAAATGTAACACACACAGCATAACAACACACACAGCATAACAAGCATGTCTACACACACTTGACATCAGTTACATTGTTACCAGAAGAGCTGGAGAAGCTACAGAGGGTTCTATATACATTACCCTGCCACACACTGAGGGAGAGAGAGATAGAGAGAGATAGAGAGAGAGAGAGAGAGAGAGAGAGAGACAGAGAGAAGGGGGAGCAGGGACAGATGGTGTGATAAACACAGAGAAGTGTGATTATACTGGAGTCGTCTGCTCTCCTGCTCATTATTCGGTTCTCAGATGGGAAGATGGAGGGAGGGAGAGACTGAGGAAGGGAAGGAGGGATGAAGGAGGGGGTGGTCCTGGGGGTTCTTCCTCGAACGGAGAGGGAGTGAAGAAGTTACTTTCTCCCAGGAGCAAAGGAGGTAGGGTGGGGAGGGGGGGGGGGGTGAGGGCTGGGCATTGCAGTTGGAGTTATTCTTGTTTCATCTAAAAGTGGAGACTGGGAGGGGGGTGGGGGTGTATGGGGGGGGGGGGGGTCAACAGAGAGATCTGTAGAGAGTTTCATATGGGAGGGGGCATGTTTTCCTACCCCCCCCCCCGCCCCTCCACACAACCCTTCTCGCAAGTTTTCTGAAAGTCCTAACAGACTCTCGGAACCAATGGAACGCCTGCTGGAGTCTCAACGGTGTCCCATGCCAGCCAGTCAGCGGGGGCCTGTCCTCTGACATCATCAAGCTGTTCAGGAGGAGGGGCTGTATGATTGACAGCCGGCCTCCTGTATGAGCAGCTGCCAGGTGCTGAACTGCAGATGACAGGTGTACTTGTGTGTGTGTGTTCATGTGTGTGTGTGTGTGTTTGAGTGATGTGGCCTAAAGTATGTACACACTTTTCAGTGTCACCAGTCCCCCCCCCAGAACCTTCCGGAAGCTTGCTTGCTGTTTGTTCCTGCAGTGCTGTTCCTGCAGTGCTGTGACTGCAGTGCTGTGAAGACTGCAGTGCTGTTAGGAGGTGGAACAGGCTTAAACAGGGACTCCATATGGTGTCTCCAGAGATGCTCTGTGACGGCCATGTTGGCTCCCTCACACAAGTGTGTGTGTGGGAGGAAGAGAGTTTAGGAGGTCTGTTTGTGTATACTGGGGGGTTATGTGTGTATACAGGGGGTTGTTGTGTGTGTGTGAGTTGTCTGTGTATGTGTCTTGTGTGTGCGTATGTGTCTTTTGTGTGTGTGTATGTGTCTTTTGTGTGTGTGTGTGTACAATAGTAGCTAAGTCCCTTCTACTGCTCCAGAGCTCTGTAGGATTCAGTCTCCCTTCAACTCTCTAGACAGAGCTAGCCGAGCCAAGAGCACTCCAGAGAAAGGATGATTTAATTACTGTCTGATCAGTGAGGCTCTTTACGTCAGGTCAATTCATTATTCAGACGCCTGCAGGGGTTTCTGTTACTCTGAATTCTTATCTAAATACTCTGTTGTAGAGCTGCAGGAGACAGAGGGAGTGGAGGAAGAGGGAGAGGAAGAGGGGGAGGAGGGGGAGGAGGGGGAAGAGGAGAAAGAGGAAGAGAGGGAGGGGGAAGAGGAGTAAGCGGAGGAATAGGGGAGGAGGAGTAGGAGGAGGAGGAGGAAGAGGAAGAGAGGGAGGGGGAGGAAGAGAGGGAGGGGGAGGAAGAGGAGACAGGAGGAGAAAGAGGAGGAATAGGAGGAAGAGGGGGGAGGAAGAGAGGGAGCAAAAGGCAGGAGGAGGAAGAGGAGGAGGAAAGGCGTGCAATCTACTCTACACACACTGGTGCATGACACACACACACACGCACACTTGTACATGCATGAGCCTGAACAAAATCCCATGCCTGGTCTATGCGCGCACACACACACACTGGGGCGTGCGTGTGTTTACCCCTGGGCGGTACGCTCCTCTAGGACAGCCCCCTGTGCGGGAAGAGCCCCATCTCTGCACCTGCTGGATGGGGACCCTCTCTATTGGCCGACGGGTTTCCCGCCTCTCGTAACCCTGGCGACCCAGGTTGCAGCGGCGGCCTACGAACCCGGCCCTGCAGATGCAGCGTCCCTCCAGGTCACAGCGCTGAGACAGGGAGCCTGTGACGCTGCAGTCACATGGTCTACAAACCTGCTGCTCCACGTCCCACCAGCAGTTAGGCTGAGCCAATCGCAGGCACAGCAGCAAGAGCAGGTACAGGAAGTAGGCAGGAAGTTAGAGAAAGGGGAAAAATAGTCACTGACATTGAATAATGCCTGAAATGAAGCACAGGGGGAGGAGCTGGAAGGACAAGAGGAGGAGATGGAAAGACAGGGGGAGGAGCCGGAAGGACAGGGGGAGGAGCCGGAAGGACAGGGGGAGGAGCTGGAAGGACAAGAGGAGGAGCTGGAAGGACAGGGGGAGGAGCCGGAAGGACAGGGGGAGGAGCCAGAAGGACAGGGGGAGGAGCCGGAAGGACAAGAGGAGGAGATGGAAAGACAGGGGGAGGAGCCGGAAGGACAGGGGGAGGAGCCGGAAGGACAGGGGGAGGAGCCGGAAGGACAGGGGGAGGAGCCGGAAGGACAAGAGGAGGAGATGGAGAGACAGGGGGAGGAGCCGGAAGGACAGGGGGAGGAGATGGAAAGACAGGGGGAGGAGCAGGAAGTACAAGAGGAGGAGCTGGAAGGACAGGGGGAGGAGCCGGAAGGACAGGGGGAGGAGCCGGAAGGACAAGGGGAGGAGCAAGAAGTAGGAAGTGACTTACACACCCTAAACCCAGGACAGATAGACTCACCATGCACTCGTCACACTGGCGTCCAATCACGTGCTCTCTACACTGGCACTGCCCCGTGTGTTTGTGGCACACTTCTGTGAGGGAGCCGTTACCATGGCACTGACACGCTGTAGGAAAGGAGCATGGTTAGGGAGTTCACACAGTGGAACAGCAGTCTTTCACCCATGCCTCTACACGTGTGTAGCTATGGTGATAAACAGCATTGTGGAGGAACACCTAGACCCAAATCTACACCAGACAGCATGGACCTGTGTGTGTGTGTGTGTGTGTGTGTGTGTCTGTGGGAGAGAAGACACACACAGATGGTGCCTCAGAAGAGCCTTGGGGGAGGGGGGCATCTGCTATCTCTATATCTCTATATCTTTATCCACACACACCAGAAAATACACACACACACTCACACTCACACACACACACAAGCACACTGCCTAACAGTCACACACACACACACAGCGGCCCACGCATGCCTTTCCTCGCCTGCCTCAATCCGAGTTGGGCAGGAAATGATGTCAGAGAAGTGACAGCTCATGTTCCTGGGGTGTGACAGCCTGGACTACAGATGGAACCAGCCGCGGGGAAAACCTCCAACTCACCCAGAGACGTGTGTGTGTGTGTGTTAAAAGGTGTGTGTGTGTGTGGTGTGAGTGTGTGAGAGAGGGGGGTTGCTGTTATGAGAACTCATTATGACCACCGTGGCCAATGACTATTAAGAATGTTGTACTGAAGATCTGATTGGTAGCTCTTCCATTTCTTCACCAGTCTCTCTTCTCCCATCTCCCCTGTCTCTGGGCAGTCTGCTGTCTGCAGTGTGTCTCTCTCATGTCTGCAGTGTCTCTCTCTCATGTCTGCAGTGTGTCTCTCTCATGTCTGCAGTGTGTCTCTCTCATGTCTGCAGTGTGTCTCTCTCATGTCTGCAGTGTGTCTCTCTCATGTCTGCAGTGTGTCTCTCTCATGTCTGCAGTGTGTCTCTCTCATGTCTGCAGTGTGTCTCTCTCATGTCTGCAGTGTGTCTCTCTCATGTCTGCAGTGTGTCTCTCATGTCTGCAGTGTGTCTCTCATGTCTGCAGTGTGTCTCTCTCATGTCTGCAGTGTCTCTCTCATGTCTGCAGTGTCTCTCTCCTGTCTGCAGTGTGTCTCTCTCATGTCTGCAGTGTCTCTCTCATGTCTGCAGTGTCTCTCTCCTGTCTGCAGTGTGTCTCTCTCATGTCTGCAGTGTGTCTCTCTCATGTCTGCAGTGTGTCTCTCTCATGTCTGCAGTGTGTCTCTCTCCTGTCTGCAGTGTGTCTCTCTCATGTCTGCAGTGTGTCTCTCTCATGTCTGCAGTGTGTCTCTCTCCTGTCTGCAGTGTGTCTCTCTCATGTCTGCAGTGTGTCTCTCTCATGTCTGCAGTGTGTCTCTCTCATGTCTGCAGTGTGTCTCTCTCATGTCTGCAGTGTGTCTCTCTCAAGTCTCCAGTGTGTCTCTCTCAAGTCTCCAGTGTGTCTCTTGTCTGCAGTGTGTCTCTCTCATGTCTGCAGTGTGTCTCTCTCATGTCTGCAGTGTGTCTCTCTCCTGTCTGCAGTGTGTCTCTCTCATGTCTGCAGTGTGTCTCTCTCATGTCTGCAGTGTGTCTCTCTCATGTCTGCAGTGTGTCTCTCTCATGTCTGCAGTGTGTCTCTCTCATGTCTGCAGTGTGTCTTTCTCATTGCGTTCTTGGCAGCCCCTCCCCCCTCCATCTCACCTCCCACTAATTGTTCACCAACTGCCAGACCAATTCACAGGAAGTGGAGTTCTCACTAAATACTTCTTCACAGTCAAAAAAGAGAGCCTCACAGGAGGAGATTGTGATACACGTCAGCATTTTACGGATAAATAATTACAGACACCATGTGTGCTTTCACAAGTGGTGTGTGTATTTATGTGTGTGTCTAGACTCTAGAGGTAGTGTGTGTGTGTTGTGTGAGAGTGGGGAAAGGAGAGATGGAAGTGGAAGAGAGAAAACAATAAAAGATTGGGAGATTAGGAGAAATGGGGAGAGTGAGAGAGAGAGTGAAGGATAAAGATGGAGAGAAAATGGGAGAGGGAAAAGAGAGGACAGAAAGAGAGAAGTGATTAGACTGTTCAAAACAAACAAGGAGACTGAAAGAATGGCTCATGTGTTGTGCTTTGTGTGCGTGTGTGTGTGCGTGTGTGTGTGTGTGTTTTGGTGTGTGTTTGTGTGTGCGTACGTGTGTGTTTGATGTCTGTGGTGGTTTAGAGAAGATGAGTTCTGGGCTGACAGATAAGACATAGATCCATAGAGGGACAGACAGACAGACAGACAGACAGACAGACAGACAGACAGACAGACAGAAAGACAGACAGACAGACAGAGAGGCAAGCAGGCAGGCAGACAGACTGAGGTAGAGAAAGCGACAGATTGGGAAAGGAAAAGGAATGAACAAGTGAGCAAAGAGAGAGAGAGAGAGAGAGAGAGAGAGAGGATCTGGAAATAAACAGGAAGAGATGACAGAAAGGAGATGTGGAATATCTCTGTAAATCCCCATAATGCACTTGGCTTAGGATGCAAATGTCAGTTGCAAATGTTGCACCTGAAACCAGCCCCTCCTCCACTCCTCTCCACCCCCCCCCCCTCCCCTCCCTCCCCTCTCCCCCCCCCTCCCTTCCATCTCACTATACTCAGACCTCCTCTTTATCTTCTCTACTTACGTTGGCAGTTCTTGGCGTTGACCGCATCGCCATAGAAACCGTCGGCACAGGTGTCGCAGGTCACGCCTCCGTATCCGAGGCGGCAGCGCAGACAGGCTCCTGTGATTGGGTCACAGCTGCGGGGGAGGGCCAGGTCCAGGTTGTCATGACACTGGCAGGGCTGGCAGGAGCCTCCTGGCACGGCTGGGTGCCCGTAGTAACCATTAGCACACCTGCAGGGGGCAGCACACAGGGGCGGGGTTAGACACCATCCAGGAAACCATAGTTCAGGACAATGGTTTTAGTTAGGTTTTAGTTCAATGGTTTAGTGTACTGAACACAGGGACAGGATGCTGCACCTGAAGCCAGCGAGGAGCCTGTCTCTCCCTCCTGACTGAACACAGGGACAGGATGCTGCACCTGAAGCCAGCGAGGAGCCTGTCTCTCCCTCCTGACTGAACACAGGGACAGGATGCTGCACCTGAAGCCTGTGAGGAGCCTGTCTCTCCCTCCTGACTGAACACAGGGACAGGATGCTGCACCTGAAGCCAGCGAGGAGCCTGTCTCTCCCTCCTGACTGAACACAGGGACAGGATGCTGCACCTGAAGCCAGCGAGGAGCCTGTCTCTCCCTCCTGACTGAACACAGGGACAGGATGCTGCACCTGAAGCCTGCGAGGAGCCTGTCTCTCCGTCCTGACTGAACACAGGGACAGGATGCTGCACCTGAAGCCAGCGAGGAGCCTGTCTCTCCCTCCTGACTGAACACAGGGACAGGATGCTGCACCTGAAGCCAGCGAGGAGCCTGTCTCTCCCTCCTGACTGAACACAGGGACAGGATGCTGCACCTGAAGCCTGCGAGGAGCCTGTCTCTCCCCCCTGACTGAACACAGGGACAGGATGCTGCACCTGAAGCCAGCGAGGAGCCTGTCTCTCCCTCCTGACTGAACACAGGGACAGGATGCTGCACCTGAAGCCTGCGAGGAGCCTGTCTCTCCCTCCTGACTGAACACAGGGACAGGATGCTGCACCTGAAGCCTGCGAGGAGCCTGTCTCTCCCCCCTGACTGAACACAGGGACAGGATGCTGCACCTGAAGCCAGCGAGGAGCCTGTCTCTCCCTCCTGACTGAACACAGGGACAGGATGCTGCACCTGAAGCCTGCGAGGAGCCTGTCTCTCCCCCCTGACTGAACACAGCCTCGTCCTGAACTGGAACATTCATTAATACTCTGCTCATACACAGCTGCCTCACAGCTCATCTCCAATCACCAGCTAGCACAGCGCTAAGATTGGAACCAGTATCATGGACACACATCACACACACATCACACACACTCAGACACACACACACACAAAGGCAATCTGAATCTGGGGACCCAAACCTACAGACAAGCTGCCTCAACCTTCATATCTTCCAGCAGACAACATCAATCTCTTCAGATTCAGATTCAGATTCAGATTACTTTATTGATCCCGAGGGAAACTCCTTTGTATCAACGGCACACAGTCTCGCAAAGCACAGTTAAGGGTAAGGGTGTGAGGTAAAAGATTAGAAAGTGTACACAGGGGTAGGGGGTGGGGTCAATAACAATAAGTAAAAAAAATGGTGGGTGAGGTGAATCCTCCCAGGGAGCATAATGATTATGTACAGAATCATCTTCCTCTAGTGCACTCACCTCTAGTGCACTCTTCCTCTAGTGCACTCACACAAACACACACACACACACCCACACACATACACACACACAGAGACACACAGACACACATACAGACATACACAGACACACACACAGACAGACACCACACACACAGACACACACAGACACACAGACACACAGACACACACACTTACACACAGACACATACACACACTTACAGACACACACAGACATACACACAGACACACATAGACACACACAGAGACAGACACACATGGACAAAAACATATAGACACACACACACACACAAGCCTTATCTCCAACTTCGCTCCCTTCATGTTGGACCTGATAAAGACATCCATCCCATCTCTGCTGTTTAATGACTTCCAACATGCTTATCTCCACGGCGACCCTCTATCTGCATGACAACCAATCGGGTAGTGCCATCACAGCAAATCGCGCTCTGCAGAACCACCCCCTCTGGTCGCCGTGGCGATTATTAATTGAGTTAGTTATTGGTTGTGACTGTCTGCTGGGGAGTATGTGTGTGTGTATGAGTGTGTGCGTGCGTGTGTGTGTGGTTGTGCGTGTGTGTGGGTGTGTGTGCCTGTGTGTGCCTGTGAGAGAGAATGTGTATGTGTGTGTGTGAGAGAAAGAGTGTGTATGTGTGTGTTTGTGTGAGCGTGTGTGTATGAGAGAGAGTGTGTGTGTGTGTGAGTGTGTGTGTGTTTATAGAGGGGTGAGGGGGTGAGGGATTAGACATGCAGATCCCATTCCTCTGTGGAGAAACAGGTTAATACTGAGCTAACTGGAGGCATAGGGGCAGAGGGAGTCTAGGTTTGGGGGGGGTGGGAGAGTGTCGGGGGGGGGCAAGGTTTAACATGTTGGGGTGAAACATGATGAGGTTGTGGGTGAGGGGAGAGCGGAGGTGAGAGAGTGAAAGAGTGAGGAGGAAGGGGTGAGGGTAGGGAGGAAGGGAAAAGGAAGCTATTCTTAACCCCCCTCCCGGCGCCGGCTGGGGTATTAAAACTGCCTGGTACCCCTCTTCACAGACACTGCCACGGTGACCAACTGACTGACGGCTACCACCAGGTGGCTCACACACACACACACACACACACACACACACACACACACACACACACACACACACACACACACACACACACAACACACACACACACACACACACACACACACACATACCACACAAACACATTCACACACTCTGATATCAGTTCATACTCCTGGCCACTTTTACTTTCTCTTTACAAACGGAAATGCACCTCCCTGCCAAACACACACTGCCCCCTGCCTCAGAGCTAGACCTGCTTACACACTCACACACACACACACACACACACACACACACACACACACACACACACACACACACTAATCTCTCTATCTGACAGTCTCTTTATCAAGTGTTGGAACTACACCAGTGACCTGGCTGAAAAGGCTTTGTGAAATGTGAAGCTTACATTATATGTATTTTAGATCATTATGTCCATTGGTTAGTAAAGTTGACCTTATCTGCCTAGTTTAAGTATCCATAGTCTTCATCTCTCCTCTGTCTCCTCCTCCGCCATCTAACCCTAACCCCTCTCTTATGTCTCCTCCTAAAACAACAGCTTTCCTCCCTCTCTCTCCTCCTCTCTCTCCTCTCCTCTCCTCTCTCTCTCCTCTCTCTCCTCCTCCTCTCTCCTCCCCCTCCTCTCTCCTCCTCCTCCTCTCTCCCTCCTCCTCTCTCTCCTCCTCCTCTCTCTCCTCCTCCTCCTCTCTCTCCTTCCCTCTCTCCTCCTCCTCCTCCTCTCTCTCCTTCCCTCTCTCCTCCTCCTCCTCTCTCTCTACTCCTCCCCCTCTCTCTCCTCCTCCCCTCTCTCTCCTCCTCCTCCTCCTCCTCTCTCTCTCCTCCTCCCCTCTGTCTCTCTCTCCCCTCCTCCTCCTCCTCCTCCTCCCCTCTCTCTCTCCTCCTCCTCTCTCTCCTCCTCCTTCTCCTCTCTCTCCTCCTCCTCCTCTCTCTCCTCCTCTCTCTCCTCCTCCTCCTCCCCTCATCTCTCTCTCCTCCTCCTCCCCTCTCTCTCTCCTCCTCCCTCTCTCCTCCTCCTTCTCCTCTCTCTCCTCCTCCTCCTCTCTCTCCTCCTCTCTCTCCTCCTCCTCCTCTCTCTCTCCTCCTCCCCATCTCTCTCCTCCCTCCTCTCTCTCTCTCCTCCTCCTCCTCTCTCTCTCTCCTCCTCCTCCTCCTCCTCCTCCTCCTCCTCCTCCCTCCAGTGTGGTGTGTGTTCTGTCATCTGGGCTTTCCTGTCTTATCATCATCCCAAAATCTGAAGCCTGTTCTCTCCTCCTCTTTCTCTCTCCCCCTCTCCACCCCCCCCCCTTTCTCCATCGCTCCCTCCCACCTCCCCCACGTTTCTCCTTCCCTCTCTCCGACCCTGCCTTTCCCTCCCTCCCTCCCTCTCTGTCCTTCCCTCTCGTTTTTCCAATCAATAACCTGATTACTGCCAAGTCTCCTCTTGACTTCGAGGATGAACCTAGCAGTCCTGTGTGTGGGTCTGTGTGTGTGTGTGGGAGTGTGTGTGTGTGTGCCTGTGTGTGTGTGGCCGCTCGGCAGGCATTCAGACCTCCCCACTTCACTTCAACCACTCCTCTCATCTCACACTCCTCTGCTCTCCCCTGACTGTTCCCAAGAGAGAGAGAGAGGGGGATGGAGAGAAGAGGAGGAGATGGAGAAAGAGAGAGAGCAGGAAGCTATTATTACCACTAACCCTGCTGACTTCTACCACACAGTCTTATTATCAGAGCACTTCACCAATACAGCTCAATCTCAGCGGAGATAGGGACACACACAGGTGTGTGAGTGTGTGTGTGTGTGTGTGTGTGAGAGTGTGTGAGTGTGTGTGAGTGTGTGTTGTTTGAGTGAGTGTGTGTGTTAGAGAATGTCCTTCACGTCTCTTTCAGAGCAGGTTCCTCTGAGCTCTGGACTGTTGACATCCATGATGGATCGAAGCCCTTCCTGTCTACTATAGAGCACCTGTACCCCTTGCATACACTCACACAAACACACACACACACACGCAACCTGTGTGAGCAAACGCACATTTAACACAAACGCACATGCACACACACACACCAAACCACACACTGGGCGACGAGTGGACTGTGAAATGCGAGCACCTGTCTGGTTGGGGTGGGGGGGTCAGGCTGGCACCATCCATCTGTCTGGGGAGGGGGGTTCAGGGGTCACATCTGCCCCCCTCCCCCTCCTGCTCATCTCAGGAACAGCGCAAAAGCACCTACTACGTCTGCCGTTCCATCAAAAACCTCCACCCTCCGAAACACTCGTTCCTCCATTCTACCCTTTCTCCATCCATCCATACCTCCCTCCTCTCCTCTACCCAGGCTGTTCTCTCTTTCTCCATATATCCCTCTGTCCCCCCCCGCCCCCCCCTCAAAAGAAAGACTTCACCTGCTAGCTGGAGGCCAGAGAGACGTTATTGACGACACCATCACACGCCTTCACGCAGACACACGCGTGTGTTGATCCATCATGCTCTGGTAGGCAGCTTGGTTTGCTGGAGGCTTCTGGGAGGGAGGGAGATGTTCTGAACCATCTCTCTGGTGTGGATGAAACCTCAGAACTGGTCTGTTAAGGCACACAACACCATATGCTGCTGTGTGTGTGTGTGTGTGTGTGTGGTGCGGTCTGTGTTTGCGCATGTCAGACGTGTGTGTTGTGGGTTTTGGCAGACATGAATATCAGACCCGATGAACACAGCAGCAGTCAGTCAGTGCTGTCGGCTATAAGCTGCTTAACCCACCTTATCAACTCAACAGCCTTGAACATCAAACAGCACAAAACAAACTACCAATCAGATAGCTCGCTATTTATGTACGTGACACAGTCCATCTGTCACCAGCCCATAATAAGAACAGAAGACACAGACCTACTGGTAACGCCTAGCAACCTGGGGGGGCTGTTATGCAGAATCAATCACAGATGATCTGAGCAATTCTGTGTATGCCAGGACGAACAACGTGTCACTGTGGAACGATAGCGTCAGAAAACAGTCCGACCTTTAACTGTGGTACCACACAGAGTGTGAGTGTGTGGGAGAGGATTATGGGTGTAAGCGTGAGTGGGTGAAGAGCGTCTAAGGCAGGGGTGTCCAATCCTGGTCCTGGAGGGCCGCTGAAGGTTTTAGATGTTTCCCTGCTCCAGCACACCTCCACAGAGCTTGATAACGACGCTCCATTAGAATCAGGTGTGCTGGAGCAGGGAACATCTAAAACCTTCAGGACAGCGGCCCTCGAGGACCAGGATTGGACATCCCTGGTCTAAGGGGTCTGTGTGAAAGGAGTGTGTGTGTGTGTGTTTAGGTGTGTGTGTGTTTCTGGGTGTGTGTTTGTGTGTTTAGGTGTGTGCAGGTGTGTGTGTGTGTTTATGTGTGTGTGTGGGTTTTAGGTGTGTGTGTTTAGGTTGTGTGTAGGTGTGTGTGTGTGAGCTTAGGTCTGTGTGTGTGTGTGTGTGTAGGTTTGTGTGTGTGAGTTTAGGTGTGTGTGTTGTAGGTGTGTGTGTGTGTGTTTAGGTGTGTGTGTAGGTGTGTGTTGTGTTTAGGTGTTTGTGTGTTTAGTGTCTGTGTGTGTTTAGGTGTTGTGTGTGATTAGGTGTGTGTGTGTGATTAGGTGTGTGTGTGTAGGTGTCTGAGTGTGTGTTAGGTGTGTGTGATTAGGTGTGTGTGTGTGTGTGTGTGAGTGTCCTACCTCTCACAGCGTGCTCCAGTGTATCCAGGAGGGCAGCGATCACAGATGAGCTCTCCCCAGGGTCCAGCGTGGCAGGTGGGGCTGAAGCTGCCAGGTTTCACCCCCGACACCACAAGAGCAGCACACAGGAGGAAGAGGAGGGACACACGGGTTAGACTCATCCTTCTCTCCTCTCAACACAACATCACTGAGCCCAACTTCTACTGACGGGAAGGGTCAAACCTCCACACTCACACCGGCCCCCTGCCCCACCCCTGCTGCCCCAGCCCAAAGATAGAGCCCTGGGAGGGGGTAGAGCGGGTGGGCTATGGGGGGGGGGTGGGTGGCTCATGTTCCAGCACTGGAGGAATGGCTGGCTGACTGGCTGGCTATTTCAGACAACATAGAATCCTGCGGGGTCTGAGGATCTGGGGGAGTGAAGGAGGTGAGGGAGGGGAGAGGGGAGGGAAGGGGGGGGGAGGGTTGGGGGGAGAGGGGAGGGGGGGAGAGGGGAGGGGGGGGAGGCGAGGGGAGGGGAGGGGGAGGGGGGGAGAGGGAAGTGTTGGGGGGGAGAGGGGAGGGTTGGGGGGGGGAGAGGGGGGAGAGGGGAGGGGAGAGGGGGTGAGAGGGGAGGGGGAGAGGGGGGAGAGGGGGGAGAGGGGAGGGGGAGAGGGGGAGGCTTTCTTTTAGCCTGAATGTGTCAGGGAGGTGGACTGGGCAGAACAGGGTTAGGATGTCTGTCTTTCTTTAGTCTCTAGGTTGGCAGGAAGTGGATGATGGCGAGTGTCTCCCTCCCCCCTCTCCTAAAGCAACACACACATCCCAGAGCAGAAGAATGCTCAGCTGCTGCTGTATGTGTGTGTGTGTCTGTGTTCAGAAGAAAACATTACATTTTGGTGAAATACTGTACAGTAAGAAGGTCCAGTTAATAGAGTGAAAAAAAGAGAATTCAGGAAGGAGAGAGAAGAGAGAGGAGAGAGAGAGAGAGAGAGAGAGAAGAGAGAGAGAGAGAGAGAGAAAGAAAGAGAGAGAAAGAGAGAGAGAGAGAGAGAGAGAGAGAGAGAGAGAGAGAGAGAAAGAGAGAGAGACAGGGAGGGGTTCGTGCTAAAAGGGCGAGTCAGCGCAGCCGGCTCTGGTTGCTGATTGGCTGTCATCACTCACTTATTGGACGGCATGTTTAGGGGGCAGGCACATGGCTGACAGTCATTGGCTGTTCCCTTGTGGCGTCTCCATAGAAGCCCGGGGGCACAAGTGTCACAGTGGAAGCCTGTGGTGTGCCGGAGCAGTCCTATGAAGACAGAGGTCAAAGGTCAATGTGTTGTTTGTGTGTATACATGGTCAAAGTGTCAGCTGTCTGTGTGTGTGTGTGTCTTTGTGTGTGTGTGTAGAAACCCTACGTGTGTGAGTACATGTGTGTTAGCCACGTGTCTGCATGTCCCGAAACTCTGAGATAAGGAGCAATACCACGTGTGTGTGTGTCTGTGTGTGTGTGTGT
The DNA here is from genome assembly GCA_030340665.1 of Neosalanx taihuensis. Classification (NCBI taxonomy): domain Eukaryota; kingdom Metazoa; phylum Chordata; class Actinopteri; order Osmeriformes; family Salangidae; genus Neosalanx; species Neosalanx taihuensis. Next base: position 5,506,192 of record CM059299.1, on the reverse strand, counting down.
GTGTGTGTGTGGGTGTGTGAGTGTATGTCTGTGTCTGTGTGTGTATGTGTCTGTGTGTGTCTGTGTCTGTGTGTGTGTGTGTGTGTGTGTGTGTGTGTGTGTGTGTGTGTGGGTGTGTGAGTGTATGTCTGTGTCTGTGTGTGTATGTGTCTGTGTGTGTCTGTTTGTGTGTGTGTGTGTGGGTGTGTGTGTGTGTGGATGTGTGTGTGTGTGCGTGTGCGTGTGAGGGGGGGGTGTGGGTGTGTGTGAGTGTATGTATGTGTGTGTGGGTGTATGTGTGCGTGTGGGTGCGTGGGGGTGTGTGTCCGTGTGTGCGTGGGTGTGTGTGAGTGTGTGTGTGGCCAGGTTGCCATAGTGCCAGCCCACCACACACCCTGGTAATGTGTCAGGACTAAAGCTGGCTGATGAGTGTGTTCTTCTCATCCCTTTACACACCACGGGTGAGTGTGGTGTGTGTGTGTGTGTCTGTGTGTGTGTGTACTAGATCTAGTCAAGCACATCAGCTTTTACACACGTGTAAAAAAAAAACACCACAGACACAAAGAGAAACACCCACGTAAAAAAACACCCACATCTACACACACTCTCACACACACACTTCAGCGGCACACCAGGTCTGAATGTAGAGCATGACATAATTTACATCCTATACACTCTGGGAACAGACAGCAGGACCCTGGGGAGGAGTGTGTGGGGGGGTGTGTGGAGGTGTGTGTGTGTGGGGGGGGGGGGTGGATGGTGTGTGTGTAGGGTGTGTTTCCAACACTTGACAGATCATAACATATTTTCTATTACACTTCAGCTCATTTAAATTGAACTGCACACGTTTGGAACAGTGACATGTGTGTGTGTGTGTGTGTGTGTGTGTGTGTGCAGTCTTGAGCAGGTGGAGATCTGTAGCTAGCAAACAGGTCAGAAAGAGAGAACAGCACATGATTGTACGATGTGTGTGTGTGTGTGTGTGTGTGTTGTGTGTGTGTGTGTACCAGTCAGTATCAGAGGTCAGTCAGCACACTAGCCCCAGGCTTCAGCCAATCGCCTCACACAGAATCCATCGCAGAAAGAAGCAATCAACTCAGATCTGATCTAATTCCAGGGAGAAGCAATCAACTCAGATCAGTTCGCACGAGAGGTGGATGTTTGCAGTAGCAGCCAAGGCCAGTCCTAGCTTGTCCACTGCTGTCTACAGGCAACATCAATCACAGCCTGATAAACACAACCAGGGCAGATAATCGATGGCAGAGCACACATGAGCTGGTGAGGATCAAACCTGGAGTTCTAAGCTGTCAAGCCTGACAAGCTGACAGACCGGGACACACGGACCACTACAAGAAGCTGGGAAACAGCTAGGGCGTCCACTAGTAGTGGAGGAGCCTGGTGTAGGGAGGAGTGGAGGAGCCTGGTGTAGGGAGGAGTGGAGGGACCCTGGTGTAGGGAGGAGTGGAGGAGCCTGGTGTAGGGAGGAGTGGAGGACCCTGTGTAGGGAGGAGTGGAGGGAGGAGTGGAGGACCCTGGTGTAGGGAGGAGTGGAGGGAGGAGTGGAGGACCCTGGTGTAGGGAGGAGTGGAGGGAGGAGTGGAGGAGCCTGGTGTAGGAGGAGTGGAGGAGGAGTGGAGGAGCCTGGTGTAGGGAGGAGTGGAGGAGCTTGGTGTAGGGAGGACTGTAGGGAGGAGTGGAGGAGCCTGGTGTAGGGAGGAGTGGAGGACCCTGGTGTAGGGAGGAGTGGAGGAGCCTGGTGTAGGGAGGAGTGGAGGAGCCTGGTGTAGGGAGGAGTGGAGGAGCCTGGTGTAGGGAGGAGTGGAGGGAGGAGTGGAGGAGCCTGGTGTAGGGAGGAGTGGAGGGAGGAGTTGGAGGAGCCTGGTGTAGGGAGGAGTGGAGGACCCTGGTGTAGGGAGGAGTGGAGGACCCTGGTGTAGGGAGGAGTGGAGGAGCCTGGTGTAGGGAGGAGTGGAGGAGCCTGGTGTAGGGAGGAGTGGAGGAGCCTGGTGTAGGGAGGAGTGGAGGAGCCTGGTGTAGGGAGGAGTGAGGAGCCTGGTGTAGGGAGGAGTGGAGGGAGGAGTGGAGGAGCCTGGTGTAGGGAGAGTGGAGGACCCTGGTGTAGGGAGGAGTGGAGGACCCTGGTGTAGGGAGGAGTGGAGGAGCCTGGTGTAGGGAGGAGTGGAGGGAGGAGTGGAGGAGGAGTGGAGGAGCCTGGTGTAGGGAGGAGTGGAGGAGCCTGGTGTAGGGAGGAGTGGAGGAGCCTGGTGTAGGGAGGAGTGGAGGAGCCTGGTGTAGGGAGGAGTGGAGGGAGGAGTGGAGGAGCCTGGTGTAGGGAGGAGTGGAGGGAGGAGTGGAGGAGCCTGGTGTAGGGAGGAGTGGAGGACCCTGGTGTAGGGAGGAGTGGAGGGAAGATGTGAGGACCCTGGTGTAGGGAGGAGTGGAGGACCCTGGTGTAGGGAGGAGTGGAGGGAGGAGTGGAGGACCCTGGTGTAGGAGGAGTGGAGGAGCCTGGTGTAGGGAGGAGTGGAGGGAGGAGTGGAGGAGCCTGGTGTAGGGAGGAGTGGAGGGAGGAGTGGAGGAGCTGGTGTAGGGAGGAGTGGAGGAGCCTGGTGTAGGGAGGACTGTAGGGAGGAGTGGAGGAGCCTGGTGTAGGGAGGAGTGGAGGACCCTGGTGTAGGGAGGAGTGGAGGAGGCCTGGTGTAGGGAGGAGTGGAGGAGCCTGGTGTAGGGAGGAGTGGAGAGCCTGGTGTAGGGAGGAGTGGAGGACCTTGTGTAGGGAGGAGTGGAGGAGCCTGGTGTAGGGAGGAGTGGAGGGAGGAGTGGAGGAGCCTGGTGTAGGGAGGAGTGGAGGAGCCTGGTGTAGGGAGGAGTGGAGGACCCTGGTGTAGGGAGGAGTGGAGGAGCCTGGTGTAGGGAGGAGTGGAGGAGCCTGGTGTAGGGAGGAGTGGAGGAGCCTGTGTAGGGAGGGAGTGGAGGGAGGAGTGGAGGAGCCTGGTGTAGGGAGGAGTGGAGGGAGGAGTGGAGGAGCTGGTGTAGGGAGGAGGAGTGTAGGGAGGAGTGGAGGGACCCTGGTGTAGGGAGGAGTGGAGGAGCCTGGTGTAGGGAGGAGTGTAGGGAGGAGTGGAGGACCCTGGTGTAGGGAGGAGTGGAGGAGCCTGGTGTAGGGAGGAGTGGAGGAGCCTGGTGTAGGGAGGAGTGGAGGAGCCTGGTGTAGGGAGGAGTGGAGGACCCTGGTGTAGGGAGGAGTGGAGGAGCCTGGTGTAGGGAGGAGTGGAGGGAGGAGTGGAGGAGCCTGGTGTAGGGAGGAGTGGAGGACCCTGGTGTAGGGAGGAGTGGAGGAGCCTGGTGTAGGGAGGAGTGGAGGAGCCTGGTGTAGGGAGGAGTGGAGGGAGGAGTGGAGGAGCCTGGTGTAGGGAGGACGGTTGGACGAGCCTGGTGTAGGGAGGAGTGAGGGAGGAGTGGAGGGAGGAGTGGAGGGAGGAGTGGAGGGCATCACTAACCTGACACTCCCCGCTGACCTCATCACAGTAGGAGGCGTGGCCATGGCAGGTGCACGCATCACATGTGCCTTTGAACACGGTACCGTTAACCCTCCGATGGCCTGCAGAACATCTCTGCAGGAGAACACACACACGACAGGGGGGGGGGGGGGGGGGGGGTTAGAGAGGAACCGCACACACCACACACGCACGCATCATCCACAAGTCACGTGGGCTTAAAACCGCACACACACACTTCCTGATTTCGGTTTGGTAGATTTACGCTGATGACCAACAACGAGGTAACGAAACTCATCCACATTAGTGTCGATATCAGATAGATACATTTGTATTGCCGGAGTGCGTCTTTGATTTGAGTGCATGTCTGTGACTGTGTGTGTGTGTGTGTTTGTGTGGGTGTGTTTGTGTGTGTGTGGGTGTGTGTGTGTGTGTCACAAGTGGCAGGTTCTAGGCAGTAATTATTTCCACTACAGTGTCATTATGTCATCACTGCTCAGAGACCACAGCTAAGATTACCAAGCTTCTAATGCCATGGTAACAATGCTCTGCTGTAGTCGCTCTGCTGTTCTACGCAACATTACAGCTTCTGGCTTGAATTGGGATAACAGGAATTAGTGACATACAAACACACACACACACAGACACACTCACACAAAAACACACACACAGTGGTGTAGAGGACATTCTGTGACTTCATGTAAACCTAATTCAGTCGAAAGAGTGAGCTCATAATCCTACTCATAAGAGGACGATGCTCAGTTCGTTTCTCTGCGGTCAAAAAATCAATTTACACAACGAATCGCTGAGAAAGGATGTTATTCAAAACGAGAGTGGCTGGATGTCTCTGATTAACTGGATGTCTCACGCTATTTTAAGAGGGTATAGGGGACATCGTTTTCTGAAAGGACGGTGTAGGGGAATGGCTTTCTTTAGGTACGTACAGCTACACTCTACACACTGGGAGTTCCGGATTTGTGTCCTGAAACGGATCCCTCTAGAACAGTTCCCGCTAAAGGGTGCAGGTTTCACTTCAACCAAGCTGAAATCGCTAAGTAGAGAAACTCGTTAGTGAAATCAGCTGGTATCGCGATCGGTTGACACGAAAACCTGGCCCCTCTTCGCCCTCGATGGCACCGGTTTGACACCAGCGATCTAGAACAGGGGAACCGGAACATGCTAGGCGTTTGAGGGGGACCGTGTCGCCCGGACGACGATGAGCGAGAGAGCAGGCAGAGATAACATGCAGAGAACATGCCGCATATAGGACACCACGGCAACAAGCGTGTGTCTGTATGCTCCAGTGATCCAACACTGACCCTTTCCTTCACTAGGCTGTTTCACTCTGCGGAGAGAGACGAGGGGGCGCAAGAAAAGTATAGCAGAGGAAAAGAGAAGAGAGAGAGAGAGGGAGATCATGCAGGAAGAGCAGATAAAGGTAGATAAAAACACAGCATAAAGGGCATTGAAAAGCGAAAGCAGATATTTCTTTTTCTTCGTACCATACGTCTGTGTGTGTGCGCGTGTACTTGTGTGTGACAGAGAACGTCTGTCTCTCTATCCTCCCCACTCCTCTCGCCTCCTCGCCTCCTCTCTTCCCCCGCCCACTCCATTCCTCCCCTCTCTGCTCCTCCGTCCTCCTCTCTCCCCCCCCCCCCCCCCCCCCCCCCCCCCCCCCCCCCCCCCCCCCACCTTCCTACTGCCTCGGTCAGCACTAACCATTCATGCAGTGAATCAATGGCCAGGTCTCTTCTCTCTCCTATTCCTCCTCTGAACTCTCCTTCCCTCTTTTTCCTTTTTCTATCTCTCGCCAATGGAGCAGAGAGCCTCTTAATGGCTCTTCTGTGTCTGGCTGCCCCAGCCACTCTCTCACATTTCAGAATGACACAGGAGGATAAAACCTCGGCTTTCTCCACCATTCTACCCACCCCCCCCCCCCACCCCATCCTCTCCCCGCTCCGCCGCCCTCCCTTATCCAACTGCCCCTTTCTTCTGCCCTCCTCGCCACTTATCCTCTCCGCCCAGAGAGAAAATGCCTTCCTTCGCCAGGACTAACAAACCCCGGGGGCTGGTCGCGTCAGTAACTGACACAAACCAGACATCCCTTGGTGAAGACTTGATGGGCGCCCATGTCCTTTGCTAGCATCTGGAGTAAAGAAGGCGTCCTTACTTCGCAGGAAGTTCCTTGGTAACCGGGCGGACAGACGCACACCTCCACGGCCGAGGCCCTCTTTCCTGTCGCCTGCCCGGGTCGACTTCCTGCCGTCTGCTCCCCAACAGGAAGAGCCTCTTCCACACTCACCCCATGAAGCCTGGGACACAGACCGAGGGAAGGAAGGACTGTTATATGGACTGACAGGTAGACAGATATTCAGTCAGAAAGACTGACAGAGGAACATAGACACAGACTGAGAGATGGAGAGACAGGGACAGATAAAGTGATTGATAGATAAACATATGGAGAGCTTTAAGGATGAGAGGATGGACAGGTGGAGGGATAGACAGAAAGGGTGGAGGGTCAGGGTCAGAGTGCAGGGTCAGGGTCAGAGTGCAGGGTCAGGGTCAGAGTGGAGGGTCAGGGTCAGAGTGGAGGGTCAGGGTCAGAGTGGAGGGTCAGGGTCAGAGTGGAGGGTCAGGGTCAGAGTGCAGGGTCAGGGTCAGTGGAGGGTCAGGGTCAGGAGTGGAGGGTCAGGGTCAGAGTGGAGGGTCAGGGTCAGAGTGGAGGGTCAGGGTCAGAGTGGAGGGTCAGGGTCAGACCTGCAGTTCCTCAGCTTACTGTAGGTGGCGACCAGCTCATTGCTGTATGTAGCTCTGAGAAGCAGGCTGCTCACGTTGGTCAGGGCCAACATGAAGTCCCGCCTACTGACAGGAAGGCCTGTTTTCTCAAACCAGGAAGTTCTCATGTTTGAGGACAATCTCCTTGGAGACCTGGGAGGCAGGGTACACTGGCTTTCCAAAGCTCCTGTCAATCATCCTGATGCCAGGCCCCTGAAACAGAGGAGAGGGCCTTCACAATGAACATGTAGTCATTTAGCAGAGCGACTACACCGTATTTACCGTACCGTAAGTACCGTGTTTTTCGGACTATAGGGCGCACTTAAAAGCCTTTATTTTTCCTCAAAAAACGACCACTGCGCCTTATAATCCGAAGTGTTTACTGACCTCTAAGCGAGTTTTTTGTGTGGGTACAAGGCACTAATCAAAATGTTTTTTGTACGACTTTGGTAAACTACAAAGCCGCACCGCTTGCAGCATTACGGCTACCGTAACCAGGAGCGTCGCGGAGTAATACATACTGTGCTTCACCATAATATTATTCGACTGATTTATCTGACTGTTTTTTTTCCGCTTAATGCGCCTTATAGTCCGGTGCGCTTTATATATGAAAAAAGATCGAAAATAGACCATTCATTGACACTGCGCCTTATAATCCAGTGCGCCCTATAGTGCAAAAAATACGGTAGATGGACATTCCACCCTGAGGGAAGTAGGGTGAAGTGTCTTGCCCAAGGACACAACGTCATGTTGACACAGCCAGGGTTCAAACCAGGTACTGTCCTGATTACTAGGCCGACTCCTTAACCACTCACACCACACACACACACACACACACACACACACACACACACACACACACACACACACACACACACACACACACACACACACACACACGGTGTGCACAGTTTCTACAATGTAAGGTGAATCAGTAGGTGGACATAGATTAGCTTGTATGATGGCCGAGTCTATCCTCCCTGGATGTGCAGAAAGAAGCAATCACTTACACAACACACACGTGTAACACACACACACACACACACAACACGCACACATAACACACACCCGTACACATACTGGCAACACATAACTTTATGACACCTAAAACACTTGGAAGCCATAGAACATGGCGGAAACCATAACTGTCAGAGACAGAAAGGAAGGATTCTGGAACTGCATAGTCATAAAGATGACTGACTGCATTAGATACAGAGAGAGGAGAGAAGGAGGAGAGGGAGAGGGGGAGGAGGATGGGGGAGGGGGACGTGTGCATATAGGAGATAGTGTGTGGGAGGTGATGGAGAGAGGAGGGAGGGGACGTTAGAGAGGGCTGTGGAGAGTGTACATATGAAGATACAGGATTTGATTGTCTGTAATGACCTGTCAAATAATCTCATGTGACTGCCACACTGGGTTCCATCTAACACCTCATGTCAAATACAGGTACTGGGAACATTAGAACCTGTCTCTCTCTCTCTGTCTGTCTGTCTCTGTCTGTCTGTCTCTTTCTGTCTCTCTCTCTCTCTCTCTGCCTGTCTGTCTGTCTGCCTCTCTCTGCCTGTCTGTCTGTCTGTCTGTCTTTCTCTGTCTCTCTGTCTGTCTCTCTGTCCGTCTGTCTGTCTCTGTCTGTCTGTCTCTCTCTGTCTGTCTCTCTTTATCTGTCTGTCTGTCTGTCTGTCTCTCTCTCCCTCTGTCTCTTTCTCAAAACTGTCCCTAATGACCATATTCTCCTCTGTGACCCAAATCAAGGAGCAGGGTCTGTGTTAGGAGACGATCCACACTGGAGCGTGTCTGGGTGAGAGGGGGGGATGAGGGGGAGGAGGAAACAGAGAGGAAGACAGGAGGAGAGAGGACAGGGGAGCGAGGAGGGCAGGAAAGAGGAGGAGGAAGGAGAAGAGAGGAAAGGAAGGAAGAAAGGAAGGAAGGAAGGAAGGAAGGACGGAAGGAAGGAAGGAAGGAAGGAAGGAAGGAAGGAAGGAAGGAAGGAAGGAAGGAAGGAAGGAAGAAAGAAAGAAAGAAAGAAAGGAAGGAAGGAAGGAAGGAAGGGGCTGAGAGAAAAAGATAGAGAGAGAGAGAGAGAGAGAGAGAGAGAGAGAAGAAGAAGACAATGTGTGTGTACTTAATCTTTAGGATTGAATGCAAACCCACACTTGAGGAGGAAAGCATTCCACCCAGAGCTCACGCTGCCGTGAGCTGGAGAGTGTTGCTGAACGAACTATAGGACAGATGGAGAGCTGTGCTACGTGGCACTGGGATATTAAACCAGGATGTTGTGGATCACGGCAACATTAAAGGGCAGTGTGTTTAATAACCCACGCCCTGAGAGTACAGAGCCATGAACACGCGTGTAAGACAGCACACCAAGGTCAGGGAGAGGTAATGTGGTCATTTGTTCGAGTGTGTGTGTATGTGTGTGTGTAGAGGTGTGTGTGTGTACG
>CM059299.1:5450000-5492500 GCA_030340665.1 Neosalanx taihuensis | reverse complement strand
CTGGGTCCTAAGCAAGGGGATGATGAGCTCAACACAGGAAGTATTAGCGTTGTACCAATTCAAATGAACGTGAGGTGTGCGTGTGTGTGAGCTGTGTGTGTGTGTGTGTGCAGGAAGTGTTAGTAGTTGATAGCAAATTCCCCACAGGTAGTTGCTACGGTGGAGGTCATGTAATATCTATCAGAGTATCGCAATACAATGACGATAACATGGAGGGAGTTTTGATATCAGGTTAACTGTGAGGATGTGTGCGTGAGTGCGTATAATGGTACACCGTTCCAGGGGGCCAGCGTGTTTGAACTGATCCCATCGCCATGGTGACAAGCGGGACTAGGATGAGTGATGAGCTGAAGCTCATTAGCATCTCATTAGCATGTTAAAATGTCTGCCTTTGCACTTCCTCCTGTCGGATCTCCATCGCTAATTAACTAGGCGCAGAGTCTGGAGAGAGATGGACATGCATACCCACACACACATGCAGAGAGTACACACACACACGCATGTTTACAACTCGCGCACTCACATGCACGCATACACACACATGCACACTGTATATGGACTTTGGGAGTATCTGCCTGAACAGCAAGTTTCAGACGTAATGCAGCTGAGAGAGAGGGAGGAGGTAGGGAAGGAGACAGGAGGTAGGGGAGGAGGGAGGGGGGTAGGGAAGGAGGGAGGGGGGTAGGGAAGGAGGGGAGGAGGTTGGGAAGGAGGGAGGGAGGAGGTAGGGAAGGAGGTAGGGAAGGAGGGAGGAGGTAGGGAAGGAGGTAGGGAAGGAGGGAGGGGGTAGGAAAGGAGGGAGGAGTTAGGGAAGGAGAGAGGAGGTAGTGAAGGAGGGAGGAGGTAGGGAAGTAGGGAAGGAGGGAGGAGGTAAGGAAGGAGGGAGGAAGTAGGGAGGAGGTAGGGAGCTTGATCTGTTTGACATCATGTTGAGATGGTGTTTCTCATCATGTTTACATGGTATGTATGTGTGTGTTAACATGTGTGTGTGTGAGACGGAGAAAGACCAGGAGTGTGTCTGTGTGTGTGAACATGTGTGTTTGAGACGGAGAAAGACCAGGAGTGTGTATGTGTGTGTGAACATGTATGTGTGTGTGAGACAGACAAATGGAAAGAGAGACCTACCTGATGTAAGTCCAGAGTGATGGTTACGTAGTGATAGTCCATTCCAGTCTTAATGGTGGGACTCTGCCACCAGCCGATTAGTACCATCTATAGCAAACTGGATAGGATGACGCTCTGGAGGAGAGGAGAGAGGAGAGGAGGAGAGAGGAGAGGAGGAGAGGAGGAGAGAGGAGAGGAGGAGAGGAGGAGAGGAGGAGAGGAGAGAGGAGAGGAGGAGAGAGGAGAGGAGGAGAGAGGAGAGAGGACAGGAGGAGAGAGAGAGGAGAGGAGAGAGGAGAGGAAGAGAGAGAGGAGAGGAGGTGAGAGAGATGAGGAGAGAGAGGAGGAGAGAGGAGAGGATAGAGGAGAGGAGGAGAAAGGAGAGGAGAGGAGGAGAGGAGGAGTAGAGAGGAGAGGCGAAGAAGAAAACTATCAATCATTACAGTAGGAGTACATGTTAGGGTTAGACAAATCAAGCTAAATTAATCTCTGTCAATCATAATACTTAAATATGACATTTACCTTTTCCTCAGAAACCATGGAAACCGCTGAAAAACTGTTAATCTTGTTATTGTAACTCTCTACTGAGATATTCCTGAAATCTCTCTAATTAAGTGGGTGGGGCAAGACACAGCCAATCACACCGGCTCTGCTATGGCCGGCCTCTTCATTAGAGGCTCCATTCTAATCATCCCAAACTCCTGCTTCATCCAATTCCCCTGTCTAACTCATGTTTATAATGATCAGCTGTGGTAATCACTACCACCTTCATTAGGAATGAGGATGAACATAAGTCCATATGAGTCTTGTTAGTGTGTGTTGCATGTGTACGTGTGTGTTGTGTGTTTTGTATGTGTGTTGTGTGTTGTGTGAGTGGTGCGAGGTGCTTGGTGTGTGTTGTGTGTGTATGCGTGTGTGTTGTGTGTTTCGTGTGTGTGTGTGTGTTGTGTATGTGTGTTGTGTGTGTTGTGTGAGTGGTGCGTGGTGCGTGTGTGTGTTTTTGTGTATATCTGTGTGTATGTGTGTTGTTTACCAAACTCCCTGTCGCTCTTCAGGTTGCAGATTCGACACTGTGAGCTCCCTGCTGTCTGTCCAGGGGACGTGCTCCACCAGCTTACAGAACATCTCCGGTCCCCGTCTCTCCACATGTGGCGTTAGCCGAGATGTTCGCCATGGACGCCAAGTTTAGCACCCGCTGGGAACAGCCCTGAGGGTTTAGGAACAGGAAATGACATCACTGAAAGGTTGCTGGAGGACGTGGCTGGGAGTGACAGTGGCAGGTAGAGCTCATGGAGATTCCAGACTCGCAGTTCTCGGAGAAGTTTCCAGAACACCAACAGATTTGTTTGTCACCACAGACGACTCCGACTATATCCAGCACTCATCTGAATAATAAAGGTGTTTGGATGCCCTCATTCTATCAGCCTCGGTGATCAGGTGCTTCTATTGTAGTCTGACACCACGCGCACACACACACAATCACCCCACACACACACACAACCACATACACACACACACCCACACACACCCACACACCACACACACACACACACACACACTAAAACACACACTAAAACACACACATACACACACACACTCACTCACTCACACACACAGTCAGTAAGCTCAGGAGAGATGGCATGAAATACATGTTCTTCATTCTCTGGTCTGTTTCACAATGTGAGTTCAATGTGCTAATTTCCATTTCAGCGTCCATTCAGTGTGAACCCGTCCAGCAGCATTCACCCCCGGTCCACATATCCACACAGGCAGACCACCTCACCCTTTCCCCACAACCTCCTGTCACACCTCCTCCCCCACCCCTTCCCCCACCTCCTCTCCCACCTCCCCCCTGCTCTCCAGGCAGGATGCTGTGGGAACTCTCTGGCAGGGAACAACCCCCCCCCCCGGTCATGTTACCAAGCTGGCCTGAGTTCAATCAGAACAGCCCCTCTGGTTACGACAGGCTACAGGCCCCGGACTGTATCCGTGTCCCACCACACACACACACACACACACACGCCATGTACACACACACACGTACACATATACTGCATACACAAAAGAGCTACACACACACACACACACAGAAACACACACTGACAAAGAGGCACGCAGAGAAACAACTGGCAATGATCGGACACGGCCTGGTGTTCAGGCTTTCAATAAGAACATGCAAGAGAAGAGAGAGAAAGACAGACAGACAGAGAGAGACGGACAGAGAAAGAGACGGACAGAGAAAGAGAGAGATGGCCAGAGAAAGAGAGATGGACAGAGAGAGAGAGAGAGAGAGAGACAATGAACCGTGGTGTGAAAGAAGCGATTGAGGATGGTTGAGTGTCTGGGCTGTGTGTGTTTGCGTGGGAACAGATTGTTTCTCCAGATGTGCACAGCCAATGAACTGTGAAGAACATTGGAACATGTGAGGGTCTGAACAACAGAGCTGTTCCACTCTCCAGGAACAATCTGGCCTCTGTAGCAGAGGTGGTTAGAATACTACTGACAGGACAGGCAGCGGCCCAGGGTTCAAATCCCACTGTGAGGACTTGAGGAGTAAGAGGATGGAGAGCTGTGGCTAACCCCGATGGAGAGCTGTGGGCTAACCCGGATGGAGAGCTGAGGCTAACCTGGATGGAGAGCTGTGGCTAACCTGGATGGAGATCTGTGGCTAACATGGTTGGAGAGCTGTAGCTAACCCAGATAGAGAGCTGTGGCTAACCCGGATGGAGAGCTGAGGCTAACCTGGATGGAGAGCTGAGGCTAACCCAGATGGAGAGTTGAAGCTAACTTGGATGGAGAGCTGTGGCTAACATGGATGGAGAGCTGTGGCTAACCTGGATGGAGAGCTGTGGCTAACTTGGATGGAGAGCTGTGGCTAACTTGGATGGAGAGCTGTGGCTAACTCAGATGGAGAGCTGAGGCTAACCTCGATGGAGAGCTGTGGCTAACCCAGATGGAGAGCTGTGGCTAACCTGGATGGAGAGCTGTGGCTAACCTGGAGCTGTGGCTGACCCAGATAGAGAGCTGTGGCTAACCCAGATGGAGAGCTGTGGCTAACCTGGATGGAGAGCTGAGGCTAACCTGGATGGAGAACTGTGGCTAACTTGGATGGAGAGCTGTGGCTAACCCGGATGGAGAGCTGTGGCTAACCCAGATGGAGAGCTGTGCTAACACAGATGGAGAGCTGTGGCTAACCCAGATGGAGAGCTGTCCACTGTAGCAGAGCTGGTTCAGACCCTGTTGTTTAGAAGCTGTAGTAGCAATGTGCAAGACAGATGAAAGAACACATCCTGACCAGTAGCATGTCAACACCTGATCGGAGGCATCTTGATTATAAGAAATGTATGATTTCAACTCTCTGGAGCAGCTGTACATATGCTCTTTGGTGTGTGTGTGTGTGTGTGTGTGTGTGTGAGCGTGTCTGAGGGTGTGTACGTGTCTTTCTGACAGTCCAATCACAAACATGGACAAAATGAGAGCCGCATATTTCACACAGGAGGGTCAAACTTTATTGACATCGCTGCACCAGGCACAAGATGTGACCATAACTACCCTTCCATAACGTTAAACCTTCGTTGCTGTGTTATTTAAATTGCAACCTTGCCAGTGGCAAACCAGTGTGGGAGCAGATCACACAGGTAAGTAGCAGTAAAGGCACTAAGACTACTTGCACTTTGAAGGACAGCAAGTAAAAGGCTGAATTGCAGAGTTAGTCCTTGCTGGAAGATATTGTCCATATAAAGAACCTATGGAACAATGACCGTCATGATACAGAAGCCCCGGGTTGAACATTGAACAACGCCGAATCTTGATTTGTAGTACAGACCACAGATCTACACAAACTCAACACATACACAGGAAAGACACAGACACACACACACACAGACGATACACACACAGAAAATACACACACACAGGACTATACAGACACACACAGCACTATGAAGAGGATAACGACGATCATCCTCTTTCATCCCCCAGAAATATATGAAGAAAAGAAGGCACACAGCCTAGAGAGAGAGGGAGGGAGAGAGGGATTAGGGGAGTGTGGAAGAGAGAGATAGGAGGATGGATGGGAGGAGGAGCGGCGAAGGAGAAACAGAGCAGGTATTAAAAAGGGCAGCCAGCAGGCTAGATTGATACACCACATTTGGTTTTCATCTGGACAGCATCCATCATGGTGACAGATACAGCTCCTAACCCTGAATCATCTCAGCTCAATGCCACAGCCTAACCACACCACGCTCAATCACCTCTCACACACAACACACACACACACACACACACACACACCTTCTCCTCACGTGCCTGCTTTAACACTCATTCCTCTCACACGCCAAGCACACGCTTAGGATCGATACACGGCTGACAGCAGTCGCAGGGCCGACACAGTCTGACTGATCCACATTCTCGCATGATTAGCACCTCCATCCCCTGACCAACACACACACTCCCTCTCACACACACAGACATACCCTCACACACACAACACACACACACACACACACACACACACACACACACACACACGCATAATACCCTCTCTCACACACACACACATCCTCTATCACACACACACAGACATACCCTTACACACACACATCCCCTATCACACACAGGAATACCCTCTTACATCCTGTATCACTCTCCTGTCACAGGAGTTGGGGATCAGGAACGGGTTCAGTTGGAACTGATTTGAAATGTCCAGGAAGCCTGGATTGGAGAAGACTTTTTGATTCATTTTTGATTCTGCTCCGTTCCCTAGTCACGCTCCTCAGTGAAGTGCAGTGAACATTTTCCACTTCATAAAGTTGCCCTGATCTGCTTGTTATGCAGCGCTGAGCGATCGTCATCCGTTCTGCAGTCCGTCGCCCAAGCCTGAGAGAGGACGCTGCTGCGGCTGACCAGCTGACCACAGCACTGGTCAACACTCACTTGCTTCACTCAGAGGAGCAAATCAACAACATCCGAACACAACACATCAGGATGGTTCAAACGGATGAAGGCAACTCCAACAGAAAATCTGAAGGAATGCATCATGGTCCAGAAACACACACGAAGGCTGACATGAGCCTTCTCAACTGAAGGAAACCAAATGATGTCTACACATGATTCAACAATTGAATCATCTCATCGTCTACGTACTATCGCACTCAAATCTTCCATCCCACTCACACACACAACTTTCCAGAAGGAAGTTGTTACTGTGGGGTACTCTAAACTGACTAGATGAAAGGTTAAAGGTTGAACCTGACTGGATAAGAGGTTTGAAACTGATTGGATGAGAAGTCGCGGGCTTGTTGTTCCCCTGGTTACAGCATGCCAGGCCTCGCTGGCTCTCCAAACCATCCTCTTTCCCTCTTGCTGTGTCACCTTTAATCTCATATTGGGAAGTGTGTGTGAGTGTGTGTGAGTGTGTGTGTGTGTGTTTGCATATGTTAGGATGTTGACATTGGACCAGATTCTGACATGCAGGAAGTCATAGAAGCGGAGGAGGAGGAATGACAGAAAGTAACTTTGTTATGGCTGTATAAACCTTAACTGAAGGTTCTAGAATGGCTGTATAAACCTTAACTGAAGGTTCTAGAATGGCTGTATAAAACCTTAACTGAAGGTTCAACGCACAGAAAGATTCAAACACTCACACAAATATTTATGTGACATAAATAAATAAAAGTGACACCATTGATTTAAAATGGCAAAACCGTAGTCAGAAGTTGTAGATTGCAGTCCACAATGGTGACATTTCTGAGAAACGACTACAAACAGAAAGTCTTCATCATCCTCCTCATCATCATCCACATGCTGGTCGCAGCAGGCAGCAGGCTAGGATCCAGAGAAAACATCCTGTCTAACAAGATCACTCTGAGGGAGGGATGGAGGGAGAGAGAGAGATGGAGAGGGAGGGATGGAGAGAGAGGGAAAGAGAGAGGGAAAGAGATGGAGAGAGAGATGGAGAGAGGGAGATAGAGAAAGGAGAGAGAGAGGATGGATAGAGGGAAATAGAGAGAGAGAGCGAGAGAGATGGAGAGAGGGAGATAGAGAGAGAGAGATGGAGAGAGGGAGATAGAGAGAGAGATGAAGAGAGGGAGAGAGAGAGAGAGGGAGAGAGCGAGCGAGATGGAGAGGGAGGGAGGGAGAGATGGAGAGAGAGAGGGAAAGAGATGGAGAGAGAGAGCGAGATGGAGAGAGGGAGATAGAGAAAGAGATGGAGAGAGGGAGATAGAGAGAGAGATGGAGAGAGAGAGGAAGATAGAGAGAGGGATAGAGAGAGAGATAGAGAGATGGAGAGAGGGAGATAGAGAAAGAGAGAGAGATGGAGAGAGGGAGATAGAGAGAGAGATGGAGAGAGAGAGAGGAAGATAGAGAGAGGGATAGAGAGAGATAGAGAGATGAAAGGAGGGAGATAGAGAGAGAGAGAGAGCGAGAGAGAGATGAAGAGAGTCGGAGAGAGACAGAGAGAGCAGTGCAGTCTTTGGTTGACTAATATTAGAACACACCACATCAGCATCTATCGCCTCGTCATTCATTCTCATTAAACAGTTGGTCAACTCAAACAACCTCCTCTTTACAACCATGACAGAATATTAGCTCCATTCCAACAAAGCACTAACGCAACACCAACCTCTAACACAACTAAAAAAACACACATTTATCACATCATAACTATAATCATAAACATAAACAGTGAATCACAACATAAAACAGAAGTGAGGTGAAATTGCATTCATTCAGAAGAGCTTCAGAAGACAGAGACTGACTGAATGTGCATGTGTTTGTGTGTGTGTTCATGTTTATGTGTGTGTGTGTTTATTTTTTTAAGAAACACAGAACCAGACTAAATATTTCTCTAAACCCAGACTGGTAACAGAATAACTTACTAGCTTAGACGTAAGATGAAGGGCCTACACACACACACACACACACACACACACACACACACACACACACACACACACACACACACACACACACACACACACACACACACACACACACACACACACACACACACGTGCTGTCTAGACATGGCTTGCGGGTGTGAGGTCTTTTCCAGGTCAGGATTGTTCATGAGTGTCGTGGTGACCATCTGGCAGCAAACACACACACACACCACACACACACACAAACATGAGTGGATATTCATAGCTGACATTTTAGAATGAACATATTCCGTTCCAGGGGTCGTGAAGAAAAAGAGGGGGTGTTCCACTCTTCCAACTCCCCACCTCCATCAGAAACACAGACTGTCGCCTCACCTTCAAGAAAAGGCTCAAAACGAACTTATTCCGAGAATTTGTCAAATGTTCAGCTGAATGCCCTTATAGCTCTTCCCTTGGCACTCATTGGTTTCTCACAATGTATGTTTCATAATCTATAAACCTGCTATGTTTGGGTCTTTCATGTTGCTATGCTCAGTGACGGAAGCCCTTTTGTAAAGCTCTCTCTTGGAAGTCGCTTTGGATAAAAGCGTCTGCTAAATGAATAAATGTAAATGTAAGACTCCAGAACTGGGGGAATTCCAGAGCTGCATCATGGTGTCATGGTAGAATGAGCTGCCGGGCGGCATGGCTGCATGGCTGCATGGCTGCATGGCTGCATGGCTGCATGGCTGCATGGACAGGATCTGCTGCAGGAGCTAAAGTCAACATGAAAACATCCTAAACTTCCAACCTCAGCCCCCTCTACACACACACACACACACACACACACACACACACACACACACACACACACACACACACCTGGGACCTTCCTACCTCACCCTGCACACAACGCTCTCCCCCCACAGCTAACTTCAATAAGAGCGTTTGCAAACTGGCCTCTTGATTGTTGAGACCAGCCAGACCTGGTTCCCCTCATGCCAGACAAAAACAATCAAACGCAGATCAATCTTTTCAAGCACTCTCAGGTCATCATTACACAGCACAAATGTCCACAACAGTGAGAGTTATGTTTTCACAACAAGATCCCCCTATTGAATGAACAACAGATATTGACTTAATTGGATCCAGACTTTGACATCCTATTCATCCCTCTCCTCTTCCCCTGTTCCCTCCTTCCCAAGCCCTCTACCCTGGCTCTTTCATCCCTCCCTCTCTCATCCACTGCACTTCTCCCCTCTGCCCCCCCCCCCCCACCCCTCCTGGTAAGTGGGGATGTTGATTTATCCGGTAGTGCCCCGGTCACCGGTAAATCTCCGGTGAGTCCCTGCTGTGTCAGGCTGATGGCCCTGCCGCCATCTCCCAGGGTGCACTGGGGGTGATTTAAGGGGCAGCTCATCCTGGTCTAATCAGGACCAAGGCCAGCACATACACACATGGACACAGATACACACAGCGGAACCAACATGCAAACACAGACATGGGATTCACATACACACACGCACAAACAGCTCACACACACACACAAACAACTCCCACACACAAATAGCTCACACACACAAACAGCTCTCACACACACAAACAGCTCACACACACTAGCATTCCTTGTTTATAATGCAGAGGATAAGGAACAGAGACATCTAGTGATTTACAGTCTTCAAGGTCTTTCAAATTATGACCTCAACAACTTTATAGAGTCCATCTGCCGGGACTGTGTGAACACCAACAGACCTCGCAGCTTTGGAATGGCTTCTTTTAAAAGACAAGGCATGTTTCTATCTATCTAGTGCTAGATAAGATCCAGTAAGATCCAGATCTGCTAATACAGATCCAGTTGAACTGAAAGGTTTCCAATGTCCATCTTTCATGACGTTAATCGTAAACCTTGTTGTGAAGACTCTACTGTAAACCTCTGACAATCCTGCTGTATATTTGGACATTTTTAAGTAAACCTTTTGTTGTGTCATGCCAACTTAAAGACTCAGCGTGCCTCCTCTCCTCTCTGCTCCTTCTCTCCTCTCCTCTCTGCTCCTTTCTCTCCTCTCCTTTCTCTGCTCCTTTCTCTCCTCTCCTCTCTGCTCCCTTCCTTCTCTCCTCTCCTCTCTGCTCCTTCTCTCCTCTCTGCTCCTTCTCTCCTCTCCTCTCTGCTCCTTCTCTCCTCTCCTTTCTCTGCTCCTTTCTCTCCTCTCCCTCTCTGCTCCTTTCCTCCTCCCCTCTCTGCTCCTTCTCTCCTTCCCTCTCCTCTATTCTTCTCCCTCTCCACTGTTGCTCCCTGCCTCCTCCTCCTCTCTCGCTCCAGTTCACTGGATATGCTGATGGGGATGAAGTATTGGCTGTAAACTGCTGCTTAGCCTGGTGAGGGTGAGATGATGCTGCTGGACCATAACTCACACACACATGCGGCATGGATGCGTCTCAGCACATCTAGATTGCTTTCTGCCCATAAAGTATTTGAGTTCATAAAGGTTGTGTCTGGCTTAACGAGCAGTTGTGCCACCATGCGGGTTCTGAAGGGAGATGTGATTGGACGAGAATATCTCATGTCTTTAAAATGGCTGATCATTAGTGATGTTGAACACCACAGTTAAACAGTCTGCTCTTTATCACTGCTGTGTGTTTGTGGAGGAGTGTGTGTGTGGATCAGAGTGTGTGTTTGTGGGGGAGTGTGTGTGTGGATCAGAGTGTGTGTTTGTGGGGGAGTGTGCGTGTGGATCAGAGTGTGTGTTTGTGGGGGAGTGTGTGTGGATCAGAGGGTGTGTTTGTGAGGGAGTGTGTTGATCAGAGTGTGTTTGTGAGGGGAATGTGTGTGTGGATCAGAGTGTGTGTATGTGGGGGTGTGTGTGTTTGGATTGCATACAAGTGTGTGTGTGTGTGTGTGTGTGTGTGTTTGCATACAAGGCAGTGTTAGAGTGGATGGGCACAGTATATACATTTGTGTGTGCATGTACTTGTCAGTGTGTGTGTGGCGTCAGATGGCTCAGCAGGTTAAAGCATTGGTCTCATGAGTGAAAGGTTGTGAGTTCGAACCCCCAGCTGTGGCTATGTGATGTTGTGTCCTTGGGCAAGGCACTTCACCCTACTTGCCTCAGGGAGAATGTCCCTGTATTTACTGTAAGTCGCTTTGCATGAAAGCGTCTGCTAAATGAGGTATTAGCACACGCATGTGCGTGTGTGCGTGTGTATGTGTGTGTGGGTTTGACCTGGTAACACACAGGAAGTGAGTTCAGGTCTCAGCGACAGTGAATACAGAATCTGCAACACAACATAAGTACACGTTCATTGTCTTACAAGGATCTGATATTTCTGCTCTGCTCTCTCATCGATCATAACCTTGCGTTTCATATTACGACACGGACGAGAAGAGAGCCCGGAGGAGGAGAGAGGAGGCGGGGGAGGAGGGGGGGGGGGGGAGGAGGGGGGGGGAGGTCTGGAGGAGTAGAGAGGAGGGGAGATGAGTCCTGTTATTTCAGCTTCTTGGACACTCTGTTCCCCCTGCACAACAGCAACATCCCTCTTCCTGGAACATCATGCACACACATCTGTATTTCCAATTACCCACAAGCCCTGTAAACCTGAGACTGATGTTATTTCCTGCTCTCAGATGAAATCTCTTTACTAAACAAGTTCTCAAATCTCCTAGCAACTTCCTCACTTCTCCTTGACTTTTCCATCTGAAACTCAATCAGCGATCTGTGAGTCTGCCTGTGGAACATGTAGCTGTCATCTGTATTTTTTTTTGTATAACTCAAGTTTAACAGTGTCATTTTAGACTAATCATTAATGGCTTTTAATCTAATTGCCTCTTATCCAGTGCTTGTGTGTGTGCAACAATGTTTGTTTGTGTGAAGGAGTGCATGTGTGAGAGATTGTTTGTGCGTAATGTTGTTCATAAACTTAGAAACCCCAGCACCCTACTGTTTCCAGTGAAGCCACCCCAAAAATGTGTGATTTCTTTCAAATTAATTTTAAATTACAAAGCCCCTGCACAAACAAATGCTAAATACACAAACACACACATGCACAGCCTGACTGATTACCCAGAATTCTCTGTTCCCCTCCCCCCGCTCTCCTGCTCCTCCTCTTCCTCCTTATTAAGTCTCAGCCAGTCTTATAAACAAGCATGAAAGAAACCTTAGAACACTAGAAGGAGAATCAAAGTCTTGCGTCACATCAACACGGATCGCTTTCCCAGCTCAGAGTTTTGAAATATCTAATAACCGCTAATCAATTAATTAGAACAGTGACTCATGTTAATGACAGAACCAAATGATCAGGCACTCCTCTGGGTCCCCGTGCTCAACAGGACAGCTCCGGGGGCCGGCTGACACCTGGAGATAATATGCAATCATAAAAAGCATTCGACTGACAAAATAGCCTGTAAAGTTTGCTTGCTTTGCAGAAACGCTTATTCCAATTACAGCGATCATTATGGCCGTCATTAAAAGGCTATGTTTATAGCCCTGGGCTACGATGACGATGTTGATCTATGTGGGACTGGAGCTGGGGGAGATATGGCAGGGGGGTGGGGGAGAGGGGGGGCGGGGGTTATCTAAGCTAGGATTCAGGCTGATGTGTTTTACCTCCGACCGGTGTGTGTGTGTGTGTGTGAGTGCGCCTGCATTGGGTCTTGGGCTGTTCAGAAGCAGTGAAGAGCCAATTACAGGCCAATTACCTGGGGTGAGACACACTTTCATTGCATTTACATGTAGTCATTTAGCAGATGCTCTTATCCAGAGCGACTTACAGCAAGTACAGGGCATTCCCCCCTGAGGCAAGTAGGGTGAAGTATCTAGCCCAAGGACACAACGTCATGTTGGCATAGCCAGGAATCGAACTCGTGACCTTCCGATCACTAGCCTGATGCCTTAACCGCTCAGCCACCTGACTCCCTTCACACAGTGTGCTTCTTATGGCCAAAGACCAGAGTGAGACAGAACTCACGGACTATATGTGTGTTTGCAGACATCGCTGATAATGTCCACTCAGAATGACTAGATTTACATTTTTACATTTATTCATTTGGCAGACGCTTTATCCAAAGGCGACTTACAGTAAGTACAGGGACATTCTCCCTGAGGCAAGTAGGGTGAAGTGCCTTGCCCAAGGACACAAAGTCACATAGCCACAGCGGGGCTTGATCTCACAACCTTCCTTTCATGAGGCCAACGCCTTAACCCGTTGAGCCATCTGACTCCCCCTAGATAGGCAGTAACCTGCTACTGAAGTACAGTGCAGGGGAGTTAGTCATCGACGTGTGTGTTAGTGTGTGTGAGGGTGTGTTAGTGTGTGTGAGTGCGTGTATAAGTGTGTTAATGTGTGAGAGTGTGTTAGTGTGTGTGTGAGTGTGTGTATGAGTGTGGGTAGGAGAGGTGAGTGTGTGTTTCTAGAATCCAGATGTTGGCGTGTACTCTGCTCCTTATTATAACACATCAACAAGACGATAAGACCGTCAGTCCATTTGTTACTCCAGCAGATGAAAGCTTTCATCACAATCATAGAGGTGCGGATGATGCTGGGAATCATAAAGGTGCAGAAGATGCTGTTAGCGTGTTTTCACGCTGTGTTGGCGTTCTCAGTGCTCTGCGGTGTTAGCGGGGGGGGGGGGGAGGAGTGGCACTCCTCCACACACACCTCCACACTGGGAGCAGCTGGTAGGATGTTTTAAACCACAGCCCCTAGGTCACCTCCTGGAAAGGTCAGAGCAGACAGCAATATGAACCTGAGGCTTTATTGACATCATGTCTAACCACAGAAGAAGGCCTTGCTGTATAGAAAGGGAGAGAGGGGAAAGAGGGAAAGAGGGGAAGAGGGAGGAGGGAGGGAGGGAGGGAGGGAGGGAGGGAGGAGGGAGGGAGGGAGGGAGGGAGGGAGGGAGGGAGGGAGGGAGGGAGGGAGGGGAGGGAGGGAGGGAGGGAGGGGAGGGAGGAGGGAGGGAGGGAGGGAGGGAGGGGAGAAAAGGAGGGGAGGGGAAGGGGAGGGTTAGGGGAGGGAGGGAGGGAGGGAGGGAGGGAGGGGAGAAAAGGAGGGAGGGGAAGGGGAGGGTTAGGGTTAGGGGAGGGAGGGAGGGAGCGGAAGGGGGAGGAGGGAGGCAGGGAGGGTTAGGGGAGGGGAAGGGAAGGGGAGGGTTCTCTCTCCACAAAGACAGAGAAGGAATTCTCTGAATCAGGGTTAGGGTTGGGGTTGGGGGGGGGGGGGGGGGCTGATGAATATGTCATGAGGGTGAGAGGTCAAACCTCTAGGTCCTCTGGGACGACACATATGGGCTCCAGGCCTGAGGCTCCAGCCGCAAGGTTGGCAGTTCAAATCCCAGGCCAGACTGGCCCCATATACCAAAACTGGATAGACACACATACTGTATGCACATGGACCGACCAACATACACGTAAGGATTACACCTTCTCTTCAAATTAGAACACACACTTTTTCACATCTGAGCAGCTGTGGTAAGAGTGTGTTTATGTGTAGAGGCAGGACACTGCTATGTCTGTAAACAAGTTATTTCTTCCAGATATGTCTCTCCGTGGTTATTATCCTCCAAACATTCTGTTCTCCTTCCTTCATTCGCTCTCCTTCGTTCTCCGTTCTCTCATTGTGTTATTTACGTTGCTCTTCCTCTCCCCCCCCCCCCCCCCTCTCTCCCTCTCTTTCACCCAGCTTTGGACAGCTATTCACAGTTCTGAGTAACACGGACAATTTCAGATGATTCTCCGAGCCCATGCACCAATTTATCAAATCATACTCTTAGCATCTTTTCATCAGTATTGATGTGTGTAAGCTCAGGGCAGCCAGTGAGCCTGTTCCTTTAGTGGCTCTAGACAAATTGACTATTGATTTTCTTCCTGTAAGTATTCTGAAGTCTTTCTTCTGTGTCAAGTTTGCTCTTTCTTTGTGGTGGAGGAACATAGACCCAGAGAACTCAACCAAACACTGTTGTGTGTTTATATTTATGGCTTCTCTCTTTGGAGAACATAACAATTCCTATCTGTCTGTCTCTTGTCTGTCTGTCTTCTCGTCCGTGGGTCTCCTTCCTGTCTGTGTCTCCTTCCTGTCTGTGTACCTGCCTGTGACCCCCCCCCCCCTGCTGCTTACCTGTCTCCCTGCTGCCTACCTGTCTCCCTGCTGCTTACCTGTCTCCCTGTTCCCTACCTGTCTCCCTGCTTGCTGGCTGGGACTGAGCAGAAAGGGCAGATGAAGGTGGAGATCTATTTTCTGTTAGCACCTGGCTAATTTTAGCACTGACAGGATTCCTACCTAATCAACAGACACCTGTTTGCTGCTGAGCATGTCCTGCACTATCTATTAGAGGGAAGGACATGGACACAGACAAGCACCCAGGCCTCAGACACCCAGAGTACAGACACCCAGAACACAGACACCCAGAGCACAGACACCCAGAACAAAGACACCCAGAACAAAGACACCCAGAGCATAGACACCAGACACCCAGACTACAGACACCCAGAGCAGACACCAGAGCACAGACACCCAGAGTACAGACACCCAGGCCACAGATACCCAGAACACAGACACCCAGGATACAGACACCCAGGATACAGACACCCAGAGCACAGACACCCAGAGCACAGACACCCAGTGCACAGACACCCACAGTACAGAGCAGAGAGCCCTGCAGACCCCCCTATCCTGGGCATCCAGCCAGCTACCTGGAAAGCAGGTAAGGGGTGATGATGAAGCGACGAACCAGCTAGTCTGATGAACATCAACATGAACATCACATTCATACTTCACACACCACACACCCCCAGAGATCCAAAACAACATGCTTTAAACAGTAGAGATAGAATCCAGCATCTTATCTCTGCTGGAATCTTTTATTTGAAATGAATTTTGAAAAAAAATGGACTTCATACATTATTAGAATAATTCTTCATGTTTGGGCCTAGACTTCAGACCTCAGTTAATGACTTCAGCTGATCTGAGAGATAGAAAGGCTGTGTGTGTGTGTGTGTGTGTGTGTGTGTGTGGTGTGTGTGTGTGTGTGTGTGTGTGTGACACCCTGGTAATGATGCACCTCCCGCAGCACACACACACCATGTCGCCAGGCTGAATGATTCACGGGATGTAGTTGGGATCTTATGCTTCTGCTTCAGATACAGAACCTTGTGTAGGTTCTCTAATTCTGCATTCTCACACCAGCTCAGAGGCTTCAGCACACTTGACTGATCCTAACGGTCAATTAAAAGACCATTTAATCATTTTTACAACTCAAAAATAATAATAATACATACGGCAAATAGAAGCACAATGACTAACTGCCCACAGCTCTGTACAGGCTATTCTCTCTTCAAATGATGTTTTTTCCATTTCTGTGCTAAAATGAGAAAAGAAGAACAGGCCGCTCTTAACGTCATTAAACAGGCCGCTCTTAACGTCATTAGAAATCAGCGCAATTAGAAGGGGGGTAGATTGGTGTCCCGACACCCTGACTCACAGAGACAGAGAGAGAGAGAGAGAGAGAAAGAGAGAGAGAGAGAGAGGGAGAGAGAGACAGAGACAGACACACACACAGAGACACAGAGAGACACACAGATATAGAAACACACACACAGAGACACACAGAGAGGCACAGAGAGAGAGAGTCACACACACAGACACACAGAGAGATAAATATTTCAAGAAAAGCGATTTACGACAAACTCACCCCTTTGCTGCGCTCGGCTGCATTGCCATAGCAACGCAATGAGAATAAAGAACCACGGAGCTTTCATTTCCTAATTTGTTCATCAGCGGGCAGTCTGACGAAGTCGCTCTGTGTCTCTCTGTCTCACTCTGTCTCTGTCTCTATGTCTCTCTCTCTCTCTCTCTCTCTCTCTCTCTCTGTCTCTCTCTCCCTGTCTCTCTCTCTCAGTCTCTCTCTCAGTCTCTCTCTCTCTCTCTGTCGGCGTTTTAGAGACAGAATGTCAAGCGGATGAACTTTTCCAAGTTAAAGAAAGTCTCCCTCCCCGTCCCCGGGTTCAAGACGAGGGGGCGGAACGGAATAGAAAAAAGTAAAAAGTAAAGTTTCGTTGCCTCAAGCACCACATCTCGTTGACTTCAAATAACAACCCAATACATTTGGGAACAAAGTTTAACAAACGTTATTAGATCGATGATTTTTTTATAGATTGTTAAAAAATCGAAAAAAAGTTTGGCGATTTATTAGCCAGCTGGTGCAGACGTATTTTACACAACCTTATCGTCATCAAAATGACTGTTGGTGGTATTTATTTGCAGACTGGGTTTCCACCTATAAGAGTTCATTAAGCTAAGTTGAGTTGTAATGGAACACACACAGTATAGTTGGAGTTTAGCAGAACCAGCCCAGCTGGATGTCATTAGTTAAGCCTTTTCCACAGTCCTTCACTGTTCTCACTGCTGTCCCAGAATGCCCTGATGGAGGGCTGCCCCTCTCTGAGCTAATTAGAGAAGACCTAATGTGGCCGGCACTACATCACAGTAAAACTGTTTGAGCTAATGACCTATCACAGACCAGCTCTCCCTGTAGTCTATCACTATAGGCCAGATACATGGGCTGTAACTTATCACAGTAGAAATTATCCATGGCAGGGCAGTGTTTAACTGTATTCTTCATCTGCATTGTTTAGCTACAGTGAACTCTTCTGCTAAACTGTCCAAAAGTTTTCTGAAGAGAGATGCCCCCCCCCCTTGTCTCCCCCCCCTCCAGCCCCTGAGGATGAAGACAATTACAGGTGATTCTTGTGGATTCAGACCTGGGTCCTCTGCATAAACACCCTGACCTATTATAGAGTCACAGCTGAGCAGTTTGCCTGCCTGTCACCCCATCACACACACAAACATGCAGAGGAACACACACACATGCACTTGCACACAGACAAACACACACACATGCTTGGCCTGCTCAACAATTTAAATGTCAAAGAGAGAGGCAATTGAACCACTCAGTAAGGTGAATGTGTGTGTGTGTTTATTGTGAACTGTATGGTCTTGAACAGGAGATTGACAACTTTGTCAATTTGTGGTGTTTTGGTGTTTGTGCTGTAAAAGTGAACTTGATGGGTGTGTGTGCATGTTTTGTATGTGTGTTTATGTGTGTGTGTGTGTGTGTGTGTGTGTGTACACAACCAGTCAAAAGTTTGGACCCATTAATTTGAATTGGAGGGTGTGTCCAAACTTTTGACTGGTAGTGTGTGTATGTGTGTGTGGGTGTGCGGGGAGGTTTTGCCTAATCATTCTCCATCTCTACTGGACCCCTCCGCCTGGTGAGACTGTGCGTATTAAACCTGATCTCCAGTCCTTCTCAGAGCTCCAGACCCCGTAGCAGAGGATGTGGCAGCTACATCCCAGCGATGGTTGGGGAAGACGGGTTGGACGGTGGGTTGGGCTGGGCTGGACCGCCTGGTTCTTCCAGGAAGATGAAGAGGCTCTGGGGCTGGTACAGAGAGACGAGCTGAGCAGGACGTATGTGGAGGAGACTCAACAGAGCCAGACCAGGAGGAGGGAGGGCAGCTCTGGAAGCCCTCCTTCCAGCCCTCCTTGCAGCCCTCCTTCCAGCCCTCCTTCCAGCCCTGAGACCCTGCAGAGTCCCAGACCCAGCATCACCACCTGGGAGGCAGGCTGGAACGTTACCAATGCAATACAGGTAGGAGGAGGGGAGTGGAAGTGGAGAGGACAGGAGGGGAGGAGGGGAGGAGAGAAGAAGGGGAGGCACAAGAGACAGGAGCAGAGAGAGGGGAGAAGAGGAGTGAGGATGGGTGAGACGAGAGAAGAGAAGGGGGGGAGGGTTAGAGTGCAGAAGAAGATTAAGAAGAGGGAGTGAATCGAGGAAGTGAGTCTGTGCTAATGTGTCCTTGTCCTGTCCTGACAAAAACAACATCATGACAGAACACGAGATAATTCCTGTTTACAGAGGGGAACGGACTGAACATTAACATAAAATCATTTTGTATGGCACTGGCAAACAGGACTATTCCAGTCATTACAGCATAGCATTAGTATGTCAGTAAATATGCATTTGAGTTTTGTTGTGTTTATGTTTGCTGAGCTGTGCGTTCAACAGCTGCTTCTCAGCTGGTGCTGCTTTGCTGCTTGGTGGAGGCAGAACAGAACAAGATTGTGTTCCAGAAGCTTCTGTTTTGCTGCTGACCAATCTCCATTGGTTTGGATCTTCTGCATCACTTCATTTGGTTATTATTTTATTTTATTCTCTTTTTTTCATAACATTTGTATTTATTTGACCTCATATGCTCCAGTGGGTATTGTGTTCTGTGTTTGTGGTATATTGTGTTTTATTGATTTTATTTGTGTATTATTTTATGTGAAGCACTTTGGGTCAACCGAAGATGTTTTAAATGAGCTTCATAAGTAAACACCCCTTGTATTTTCATCATCGTCATCACAGTCATCATTATCAGAATACTGTGTAAATCTGATATCTTTATATTCAGTGTTCACTGTTCACAGGATGAGGTCACAGAGACCCTCCCTCAGAGATAGCGTTTGACAACTGTGATTGGGCAAGCAGCCAATTTCTGCTCAGACTAGCCAATTAGGACGATGCAAATTGTGTTGATCCAAAGCCAAACACCATGTCTCTGGACTGACTGGTTGACTGGTTGATTGATTGACTGATTGACCGACTGGTTGTTCTCCAGTAGTCTTCTCTGAAGCAGTCTTCTCACCTCAGGGTATCTTTGTGCTGGGCCTGCCATACGCGTTGCTCCAAAGTGGCTTCCTAGGCTTGGTGCTGCTCCCCCTGGCTGCCGTGGTGTGTAACTACACCGGCCAGATCCTGGTGTCCTGTCTGTACGAGGAGGACGAGAGCGGCTTCCCGGTTCGCGTGCGAGACTCCTACGAGGACGTGGCCAACGCCAGCTGTCGGGGCCTGTGCCCTCTGCACCCTGGCCTGGGCGGGAGGCTGGTCAACCTGGCCCAGCTGCTGGAGCTCCTCATGACCTGCACGCTCTACCTGGTGGTGAGCACCAACCTCCTGGCCCACAGTCTGTCCTCCTTACCCCCAGCCCTGGCCCTGACCCCAGGCACCTCCGCAGTCCTCTGCCCCCTGGTGCCTCTCCTGGTGCTGCTGCCCTGCCTGCTGCTGGCTGACCTGAGGATGGTGTCCAGGCTGAGCATGCTCTGCTCCTTAGCCCAGCTCCTCACCACGCTGCTGGTCATGCTCTACTGCCTGGGAGGGGCCGGGGGCTGGGCCTGGGACTCTCTTCCTGTTTTGGTGCCCTATGATAGGCTGCTGGTGTCGGTGGGCGTGATTATCTTCAGCTACACCTCCCAGATATTTCTGCCAACGCTGGAAGGAAGCATGGAGAACAGGTATGAATGGAATATGGGATAGAGGGGTAGAGATGTGCATAGAGGGATGGAAGGAAAGATTGAGGCAGGGAAAGAAATATAGAACAAGGAAGGTCCTTTCTCAAGGTTCTGCTTGGTTTCTTCTTGTTATGATCAGTGACCGATGCTCTTTTGTAAAGCTCTCCGAAGTCACTTTGGATAAAAGTGTCTGCTAAATGAATCATTGTAAATGTGTCAATGAGTCTGCTCTGTTTTTCTCCAGACAGGACTTCAGCTCTATGTTGGACTGGACCCATGGCTTGGCCTGTCTGCTGAAGACCCTGTTCTCCCTTCTGGCCTTTCTTACCTGGGGGGCCAACACCCGCGAGGTCATCACCGACAACCTGCCCCCCCCCATGAGGACCATGGTCAACCTCTGTCTGCTC
Source organism: Neosalanx taihuensis (assembly GCA_030340665.1). Lineage (NCBI taxonomy): Eukaryota > Metazoa > Chordata > Actinopteri > Osmeriformes > Salangidae > Neosalanx > Neosalanx taihuensis. The sequence goes on along the minus strand of CM059299.1, from coordinate 5,471,802 downwards.
GCCAAGGCTCTTCTCTCCTACCCCCTCCCCTTCTATGCTGCTACTGAGCTCCTACTGGCTAGTACAAGAGGGGGAGGGGTTTCGAGTAAGAACAGGGAGGGGCCTCGAGGTGGGAGGCGGGTGGAATCTGTTGGGATACTGAATGGTGAAGACGATGGCTCCCAGGTCAATGGGGTTATGGGTAGGGGTGTTAATGAGGAAGGGGCGGGGTCTGTTACCAATCCACGGGCGGCGAGGTCTATTGTGGGTGGAGTCCTGGGCAGGGTAGGGGCGGAGTTGAGGGCCCTGAGAGGCTTGGAGGCGCGCTCTGTGGCTCTGAGGGGTGGGATCTTACTGCTCACCTTCCTATTGGCTCAGCTGGTCCCCCACTTCTCCCTGCTGATGGGGTTGACAGGAAGTGTGACGGGCGCGGCCATGAGCCTCATCCTGCCCTGCGCGTTCCACCTGAGGCTGCACTGGGCGGGGCTGAGAGGCCGGGGCAGGATGCTGGACCTCACCATCCTGACTCTGGGAACCATATGCAGCCTCACTGGCCTGATCTGCTCTCTACGCAACCTGCTGCAGGCACTCTGACATGGGAGGGAGGGAGGGAGGGAGGGAGGGAGGGAGGGAGGGAGGGAGGGAGGGAGGGAGGGAGGGATGGAGGGATGTAAGAGGGAGGGATGGAGGGATGGAAGAGATGGAAGAGAGGGAGCGATGGAAGAGAGAGGGATGGAAAGATGTAAGAGGGAGGGATGGAGAAATGGAGGAGGGAGGGATGGAGGGATGGATGGAAGAGAGAGGGATGGAAGCGGGAGGGATGGAGGGATGGAAGAGAGGGAGGGATGGAGGGATGGAAGGGGGAGGGATGGAGGGATGGAAGAGATGACTAGAGGAAGGAAAAGAAGATAAACTATGATATTTATGTTTGAGATTTTCTGTACTGAATAAAACCCAGCGTTTAAAAAAGGACATTCAGTAGGATATATTCTCACGTGTTATTCTATTATGTAGTTTTCTCCTCAGATAAATGTTTCTTGTTTAGTATCTCTCACTGACATTACGGCAGAGCTAATGTTTCACCTGGCTGTCTCCACTATGTTCTGCTTTACTGTGTAAAAATAAAACACTCAAGCGATACGAGTTACAGTAAATTTGTGTCAAACGGCTGATGTGTGTAAATACGATTAAATAGTGTTTTAAACTGTTGGATGTCTTTTGAGGGATGACTGCGCTCAAGGTATTCCTGACAGAAAATCAGATCAGAGTCATTCATCTGTGTTAGTGGAGTTATTCTCTATTAGCTGCAGAAACCCAGGAAGAGAGACTGGGGACTGGGGAGAGAGAGAGGGAGAGAGAGGGGGGGAGAGAAGGGGAGAGAGAGGTGGAGAGAAGGAGAAAGGGAGAGAGAGAGGGAGAGAGGGCAAGAGAGAGAGAGAGAGGGGGGAGAGAGAGGGAGAGAGATGGAGAGAGATTGAGAGAAAAAGAGAGTGGGTCCTGGGAGAGGATGGAGAGAGGGGGTAGGAGAGCATGAGAGAGAGACCTTAAGTAGAGATACGTTTTATACCCTGTCCTCCCAGTCAGTCACGCTCTATAAAGGACATCTGTTGAAACATCTTCTCCTCCTTTCCTCCTCTTCTCCTCCTCCTCTCCTCCTGTTCTCCACCTCCTCTCCTCGTCATCTTCCGCCACATCCCCTTTAAATCAATTTGTGTTGACATTCTCACTAACTGCTGTTGAAAATGTCCTGATCTACTCATAAGCTGGAAAAGCTGCTGTGATATGTCCAGAAGCAGTCCTGCCACACAGCTCTGCTGAGGCCCAAACATGAGGAGCTGTTCATCCCTGTTCCTCAGGCTCCACACAGCTCTGCTGAGGCCCAAACATGAGGAGCTGTTCATCCCTGTTCCCCAGGCTTCACACAGCTCTGCTGAGGCCCAAACATGAGGAGCTGTTCATCCCTGTTCCTCAGGCTTCACACAGCTCTGCTGAGGCCCAAACATGAGGAGCTGTTCATCCCTGTTCCTCAGGCTTCACACAGCTCTGCTGAGGCCCAAACATGAGGAGCTGTTCATCCCTGTTCCTCAGGCTTCACACAGCTCTGCTGAGGCCCAAACATGAGGAGCTGTCCATCCCTGTTCCTCAGGCTTCGCACAGCTCTGCTGAGGCCCAAACATGAGGAGCTGTTCATCCCTGTTCCTCAGGCTTCACACAGCTCTGCTGAGGCCCAAACATGAGGAGCTGTTCATCCCTGTTCCTCAGGCTTCACACAGCTCTGCTGAGGCCCAAACATGAGGAGCTGTTCATCCCTGTTCCTCAGGCTTCACCTCACCAGCAGCTAAAGATGGAGGGATGGTGGGAAACAAAATTAGTCAGCGAGTGTTATCGGAAATTAGAGAAAAAGAAGAGGATTAGTAGAGAGACACAGTGTGCGTGTTTGTGTTTGTGAGAGAAAGAAAGAAAGAAAGAGAGGGAAAAAGAGAGACAGCGAGAAGAGGCAGAGAGAGTGAGAGAGAGAGAGAGAGAGAGAGAGAGAGAGAGAGAGAGAGAGAGAGAGAGAGAGAGAGAGAGAGAGAAAGGGAACCATGATCGTTTTCTTCGCTTTCCCTAGCCAGATCGGAAACATGTTTGGTCTTGGAGAGTCTCTGTGGACCAGGCTGGGATAATAGACAGACCAGGAGAGAGAGAGAGACAGGGAGAGACAGAGAGAGAGAGAGACCTGGAGCAGGCATGCTTGTTCCTGGAGGATCTCTCCACAGACCAGTCTTGGCAGCATCTAGACCTTGCCTCCTCTCAGCCTGTTATTCACATAACATGATGACTCACTCTCAAGAGAGAGAGCTAATGAACGTCTCCTTCTCTCCCTCCATCTCTCTTTTTCCACTCTTCCATCTCTCCAGGTCCCACAGTCTGTGTAACTCTAAACCCAATCCCCTAGTCGTTTCCCTGGAAGCAACTGGTAGTTCCACTTCCAGCGACCAGTCCAGCAAACTGGTGACCCGGAGAACTTGGGTTTTATGTACTTCTGTTCATGTATAGTTAATGCCTTTATTACATAACGTAATCTATAATCTGTATTTAAGATCCATATATGTTCTTTGTTTGCTCCATCCTGCCAAAGGAAATTCCGTGTTTGTGTGACTTGTATGGCGAAATAAAAAATCGGATTGCGATTCTGAAAGTAAAGGAAACTATGAGATGCTGAGACGAGGAAAGCAGCCGTGATGTGATGATGGAGCTGATAACACTGTCCAGATCAGAGTGAGATCCACCCCGGATCACCAGCGAGAGGAGGAGGGGGAAGAGGAGGAGGAGGAGGAGGTGACAACAGATACAATGTTTGATCCAGGCTTGAAGAATGATCGGCGACGGGAGAGACAGAGAGGGAGGAGAGGGAGAGAGAGCCAGAGGAGAGAGAGGAAGAGAAGAACGTGGAGAGGAGAGAAGGAGATGGAAAGAGAAATAGAGGGATGGAGCGGTGGATGACTGTGAGGTTCAGAATCTCGCTCCGTCTAGGTTTTATTGGTTGTCTGTCAACGCTTGTTTTCATTTCCTCTCTCATCCACCCACTCTCTCTCTCTGTCTCTCTCTCTCTCTCTCTCTCTCTCTCTGTCTCTCTCTCTCTGTCTCTCTCTCTCTGTCTCTCTCTGTCTCTCTCTCTCTGTCTCTCTCTGTCTCTCTCTCTCTCTGTCTCTCTCTCTCTGTCTCTCTCTCTCTCTCTCTCTCTCTCTCTGTCTCTCTCTCTCTGTCTCTCTCTGTCTCTCTCTGTCTCTCTCTCTCTGTCTCTCTCTGTCTCTCTCTCTCTCTGTCTCTCTCTCTCTGTCTCTCTCTCTCTCTCTCTCTCTCTGTCTCTCTCTCTCTGTCTCTCTCTCTCTCTCTCTGTCTTTCTCTCTCTGTCTCTCTCTGTCTCTCTCTCTCTCTGTCTCTCTCTCTCTGTCTCTCTCTCTCTGTCTCTCTCTCTCTCTCTGTCTCTCTCTCTGTCTCTCTCTGTCTCTCTCTCTCTCTGTCTCTCTCTCTCTGTTTCTCTCTCTCTGTCTCTCTCTCTCTCTGTCTCTCTCTCTCTCTCTCTCTGTCTCTCCCTCTGTCTCTCTCTCTCTCTCTCTGTCTCTCTCTCTCTGTCTCTCTCTTCTCTCTCCTCTCCTCCATCTCTTAGCCCCCTGATCTCTTGTCATCTGCTTGATCTGTCTCTCCGTCGCTGCTTTATTACACAGAGCAGACAGGGGGGAGAGCAGGAAGGAGGGCTGGGCAGAGCCTGGCAGGAACACACACACACACACACACAATTAGAAAATACACACACAAACACACACACATAGCAAGTGTCTTACTGCACTCAGCTCTCAGATCCAAACCTCTGTTAACACAGTTGACCAGCCATGTCTGAGCATGTTTGTGATTGGTGGTGTGTGTCTGAGCATGTTTGTGATTGGTGGTGTGTGTCTGAGCATGTTTGGGATTGGTTGTGTGTGTCTGAGGGTGGGTGTTACCTGTGTGGCCAGGGCCTTTTCAAACAATTGTGGAGATCATAAGGCTGCAGAAACTTTAAATTACACACACACACACACATAAAGAGAGGCTACATTGTAGTAGTTAGTCTAGGATCCTCCCAGTGAAGTGGAGCACTCAGAAACAGGTGTTATTAGACCAGCTGTTACATCCAAACAACATAAGCACATCTCTCCTGCCCACCTATTCTCTCCTCAGCAGGTAATCCTGGTTGATATTTGGACTGTTTGGATAGGGTGCTTTTCTTTGCGGTTGCCGTGACAACAGAGTGGACTGTCAGTTGAATCTGTTTTAGTTACTTTCCAAAGACGCTGGTCTCCCGTGGTGATCTGAGTGTTCACAGCGTCTCTGCTCACTCTGTCTTCCTGTTAGACAGGAAACTGAACATCAAGCACACAACGCAGCACAGATCAGAAAGGACTCACACAGGTGCAACGTCGGTCATGCGAGATCAAGGGCTGTGATTGGCTGCAAAAGACACTGGGATATTGGGCAGGTTTCTGATCTGCTCTGGGGTGTGATTTGTAGACAGGGGGCGCTAGAGGTCATCTGTTTCCAAACTCTCACAGCACCTTTAGAAGCAGAGCAGCACTAGCAGAGTCCTCAGTAAGCAGACCCAGACACACTCTGAGTCTCTGCCTCCCTTCAATTAGCAGACGCTTTCATCCAAAGCGACTTACAGCAAGTACAGGGACGTTCCCCCTGAGGCAAGTAGGGTGAAGTGCCTTGCCCAAGGACACAATGTCAGGAAAGGAGATGAGGGGAGGAGGAAGAGGAAACAAGACCAGGAGAGAGAGGAAAGGAGACCAGGGGAGGAGAGAAGGAGATGAGAGAGATCTGGCTGCAATCAATCTCCTTTCCAGACTCTCGACTCCCCCCCCCCACCCTTCCCCCACCTCCCTCCCCAGATAGCATAATGAGGTCTTTAAGAGTCGTCACCTCCACTGGCCACAACCAAGCTTCCTTATTGGACGCTGCTTCTTTATCAGGAAGTCTCTGCACAGGGTCATGACCCCGGACCCTCTGCCTGTCAAAAACCCAGATTGGATTTCTCTCTTTTCTGTTGCTGGGTAATAAAACATCCAATCTGTCTGTCTATCTGCCTGCCTATCCGTCTGCCCGTTTGCCTATCTGCCTGCCTGTCTGCCTGTCTGTCTGCCTGTCTGCCTATCTGTCTGCCTATCTGTCTGCCTGTCTGCCTGCCTGTCTGCCTGCCTATCTGTCTGCCTGTCTGTCTCTCTGTCTCTCTGCCTATCTGTTTGCCTGTCTGCCTATCTGTCTGTCTGTCTAGGAGAGATCCGATGATGTTCTCATGAGAGAGAGAATCCTTAAATGAAATCGACCTGGTTGTAGTGATGTTAATACTGTACGTGTGTGTGATAGTATGTCTCATGGTAGTCCAGTTATATAGCAGCCACTCTTGTGATTAAGCTATCTGTGTCAACAGCTGTTCAGCAGCTAACCCTCCATGTTGAGTGTCTGTGGTCCTCATCTGCTCTGGACACTGTTCAGAAGTCTGCCTGCTGCCCCAGTATCTGTATTACCTGCTGTGTGGACATGCTTATTTATTCATGTGATGTTCTTAACAGCACTTTAGTAATAATGTTCAATCCTAAAAAATTCTAATAAGCCAGGGCAGGTATTAGTGTGAGTCTTAACAGTTTCATCATATCGTACGCGACCCTGTGTTGTTAGCAAATCGACTTTCTGTTCATTTAAAACAGTGGTGTCAAACTGGTGCCATCGAGGGCCAAGAGGGTGCAGGTTTGCACTTCAACCAAGCACGACACCACTAACGGGTTTCTCTACTTAGTGAAATCAGCTGCTGTAGTGGCTTGGTTGAAGTGAAAACCTGCACCCTCTTGGCCCTCGATGGCACCAGTTTGACACCACTCTTCTAATGTCTGGGTGGATGGTTGGATAGATGAATGGATGAACGACAAGTGTTGTCAAGTGTTCTTCAGGCTGGTACCGATGTCTCCCTCTGGTGGGTCTCTGTAATCGGCCCTCTCCCTCCCTCCCTTCCCCCTCCACAAGCCCTTCCTAGGGGGGCCGTTAAAAGCACTGAGGAAACATAATGTCTTTCATTACCGAGGCAGGAGAGAGTCGTACTCTTCTACCTTCCATCCATCCCTTCATCACTCCATCTCGGAGTGATGGGAGTTTTTATATCTGCCGGAACGTTTAGGAACATTCTGGAAGATGGATGATGTTCTAATGGGGAGAGAAACTGCAAGAATCAGCTTTCCAGGTATAACTGCAGTATCAGAGGTCTATCTACTATGACACACACACACACACACACATGCATGCTGAATCAGACACACACACACGCTCAGATGTATGACACACACACACACTAGCAGTCAACTGTCTCTTGTTCTCTCCAGTTCTTTTCTGCTCCCTCTCTTCCTTCTTATTTACTCTCTTTTCACCTCGGATCAAATTATTAAAGATGCGGCTGCACGAAAAACCAATTGAAAATGTGAGACTGTGTGTGTGTGTGTGTGTGTGAGATTGTTCATTCTTTTGAGCGTGTGTGTGTGTATGTCCCAGTTGCCTGACCTCCTTGCTGTGGGAGACCTGGGCTATGCTGAGGCTTTGATGAGCTGTGAATAGCTTGATTGTGCTCTTCTTTCTCTTTCTCTCTCTCTCACACACACACACACACACACACACACACACACAGAGGGACAGAGAAAGACAAAGGAGGAGAGAGGGGCATTAATAACAGCCAGATGAATCGCTGCCGCGCCTGAGAGACATAAAACAATGATTATTCAGCTGGGAAGTGAGTCTCTGTGTGTGTGTGTGAGGAATGTGTGTGTGTGTGTCTGTGTGAGGGGTGTGTGTCTGTGTGTTGGCAAAGTTATGCCAGCATGTTAAGTGGATCATAAACAATGGAAGCCTTGTGGTGAGAAGACAAACACTCCCATCAGCGTCCCTCCACACACACACACACACACACACACACACACACACACACACACACACACACACACACACACACACACACACACACACACACACACACACACACACACAATTCATTAGTATGTTCACAAAATAATGAACACACAATGTCCACCTGCCTCTTGTGACCTTTTTACTGTAGAAATTACAGTTTCCCATACTGCACCTCACCTGCTGCTATGATAATGAGGGATTAAAGGTTCCGTGCAGGGTCTCTGATTCAGTGGAAAGGTTTTACTTTAAGAACCGTCGTTCTTTCAGCTTGTTAGAACTGAAGGAGCAGAACAGGGCAGAGAATAAGAATGAAATGACACATTCATTTGTTCAGTTAAAGACCATCTATTAGCACCTTTTCACGAGACACACTCACACTGCGCTGCTATTCCAGGACCAAGGTAATTGGGGGGCGGGTGATGATTATGACTCAAGGAGTGAACAGGCCAGAGAACGTCACCGTAGCGCCTGGACAGCCCTGCCTGCAGCACCTCCCCCCCCCCCCCCCCCCAAGCCTCCAGTGTTCTGAGTTCTAGTGTTCAGAACGCCAGTGTTCTCTCTGGGCTCCAGTGTTCTATCTGGGCTCCAGTGTTCTATCTGGGCTCCAGTGTTCTATCTGGGCTCCAGTGTTCTATCTGGGCTCCAGTGTTCTAGCTGAGCTCCAGTGTTCTAGCTGAGCTCCAGTGTTCTAGCTGAGCTCCAGTGTTCTAGCTGGGCTCCAGTGTTCTAGCTGGGCTCCAGTGTTCTATCTGAGCTCCAGTGTTCTATCTGGGCTCCAGTGTTCTAGCTGAGCTCCAGTGTTCTATCTGAGCTCCAGTGTTCTAGCTGGGCTCCAGTGTTCTAGCTGAGCTCCAGTGTTCTATCTGAGCTCCAGTGTTCTATCTGAGCTCCAGTGTTCTATCTGAGCTCCAGTGTTCTAGCTGAGCTCCAGTGTTCTATCTGGGCTCCAGTGTTCTATCTGGGCTCCAGTGTTCTATCTGGGCTCCAGTGTTCTATCTGGGCTCCAGTGTTCTATCTGAGCTCCAGTGTTCTAGCTGGGCTCCAGTGTTCTATCTGAGCTCCAGTGTTCTATCTGGGCTCCAGTGTTCTATCTGAGTTCCAGTGTTCTATCTGGGCTCCAGTGTTCTAGCTGGGCTCCAGTGTTCTATCTGGGCTCCAGTGTTCTATCTGGGCTCCAGTGTTCTATCTGAGTTCCAGTGTTCTATCTGGGCTCCAGTGTTCTATCTGGGCTCCAGTGTTCTATCTGGGCTCCAGTGTTCTAGCTGAGGCCCAGTGTTCTATCAGAGCTCCAGTGTTCTAGCTGAGCTCCAGTGTTCTATCTGGGCTCCAGTGTTCTAGCTGAGGCCCAGTGTTCTATCAGAGCTCCAGTGTTCTAGCTGAGGCCCACTGTTCTATCTGGGCTCCAGTGTTCTATCTGAGCTCCAGTGTTCTATCTGGGCTCCAGTGTTCTATCTGGGCTCCAGTGTTCTATCTGGGCTCCAGTGTTCTATCTGAGCTCCAGTGTTCTAGCTGAGCTCCAGTGTTCTAGCTGAGCTCCAGTGTTCTTTCTGAGCTCCAGTGTTCTATCTGAGCTCCAGTGTTCTATCTGAGCTCCAGTGTTCTATCTGAGCTCCAGTGTTCTATCTGGGCTCCAGTGTTCTATCTGAGCTCCAGTGTTCTATCTGAGCTCCAGTGTTCTAGCTGAGCTCCAGTGTTCTATCTGGGCTCCAGTGTTCTATCTGGGCTCCAGTGTTCTAGCTGAGCTCCAGTGTTCTATCTGGGCTCCAGTGTTCTATCTGGGCTCCAGTGTTCTATCTGGGCTCCAGTGTTCTATCTGGGCTCCAGTGTTCTATCTGAGCTCCAGTGTTCTATCTGAGCTCCAGTGTTCTATCTGGGCTCCAGTGTTCTATCTGGGCTCCAGTGTTCTATCTGAGCTCCAGTGTTCTAGCTGAGCTCCAGTGTTCTATCTGAGCTCCAGTGTTCTATCTGGGCTCCAGTGGTCTATCTGGGCTCCAGTGTTCTATCTGGGCTCCAGTGTTCTATCTGAGCTCCAGTGTTCTAGCTGAGCTCCAGTGTTCTATCTGAGCTCCAGTGTTCTATCTGAGCTCCAGTGTTCTAGCTGAGCTCCAGTGTTCTAGCTGAGCTCCAGTGTTCTAGCTGAGCTCCAGTGTTCTAGCTGAGCTCCAGTGTTCTATCTGAGCTCCAGTGTTCTATCTGAGCTCCAGTGTTCTAGCTGAGCTCCAGTGTTCTAGCTGAGCTCCAGTGTTCTATCTGGGCTCCAGTGTTCTATCTGAGCTCCAGTGTTCTATCTGAGCTCCAGTGTTCTAGCTGGGCTCCAGTGTTCTATCTGGGCTCCAGTGTTCTATCTGGGCTCCAGTGTTCTATCTGGGCTCCAGTGTTCTATCTGGGCTCCAGTGTTCTATCTGAGCTCCAGTGTTCTAGCTGAGCTCCAGTGTTCTATCTGGGCTCCAGTGTTCTATCTGGGCTCCAGTGTTCTATCTGGGCTCCAGTGTTCTATCTGAGCTCCAGTGTTCTATCTGAGCTCCAGTGGTCTATCTGAGCTCCAGTGGTCTATCTGGGCTCCAGTGTTCTATCTGAGCTCCAGTGTTCTAGCTGGGCTCCAGTGTTCTAGCTGAGCTCCAGTGTTCTATCTGAGCTCCAGTGTTCTATCTGAGCTGTAGTTGTGATGTCATCATCTGCTGCAGCAACAGTTGTGATCCTGGGCCAGTGTTGTGATCGGAGCAGCAATAAGGCCAGATCTAATTAGCAAGGCTGCAGGCTCACTATAATCCAGTTAGGAACACAGCCCCGACCAATCATACTCACTAATGGAATTAACTGAGTTAAAACGTCCACGTAATTGGATTGTGATTTCAACTTTCTGAGATCTGCTGCAGTTGCCAACCTTTTAATCAATAAACAAACTGACGTGATGTCGCAACTCATTAGAATAGGCATCCCATAATTATTAGGAGTGTTGTCAAGCGTCTGGAGATGTTCCTCTTAAGAGTCCCCAGCTGGTTGCTCCAGACGAAGAGGTAGAGAGGCAGGCATGTCTGTCCTTTGCGCTGCCTCCTGAGTAACACAGTAAGAGGCTCCCTGTCCTGTGTCTGTACATCCGTCATCAGCCTGGACCACCATTCAGACCCTGGGTGTGAGGATGTGGACCAGCTTCAACACCACAGACCCGCTTCTCCCACCACTTGAAGGCCTCAAGACCACATCCATTCTCACAGTCCTGATCCTCTGCACCCGGAACCACCTCTGCTACACAAGGATAACTGAAACCAGGGGCGGCCTGTTCAGCGTGCAAGAGAGGGATCGATATCTAACGCAATTAACTGGGAAATGAAGCGGAGAAAGAGCCAGGTTAGCCATCAGAGCGGTGAGGGGATCGCTGGTGGAGGATTTCTGGGCCAGCCTGGACCCTGTGTCATTGCCTGTTGAGAGGATATTTGGGGAGGAAGTCCATATTAGGATCTTTAGCTGGAGGCAGACTAATTATGCCTGTTTTAATAACAGTCGTTTATAACGATTCGGCATATTCATGACACCACAGTGGGCTGGGAGCCTTTAGATTAGACTGTAGACATGGTGGAGGGGAGGGTGGCGGGGGGGGGGGGGTGGTCTGGGACTAGGAGACCCTCTCTGGTCCCTCTGTCTGGTCTCTTTCTATCACTCTGTCAACTGAAGAGAGACCAGATGATAGAAGAGGAAAGGTGGAGGGAGAGGAAGAGAAAGAGAGAGAGATGAGCATGTGGAAGAGAGAATTAGAGAAGGGGAAAAACACAGTTTGACAAATTAAGCTGTATTCATGTGCAATAACTACTCAATCACCATTAGGCTAATTAAATCATAATAGGCCTAATCACTCTCTCGTTAGCAGTGAGGAGCACTCTGCAGTCTGACTGGGAAACAGCTCTCATGAGGAGCGAGTGCGCACACACACACACACACACACACACACACAAACACACACACACACACACACACACTGACAGTCAGGGGAGTGTAAAGGTGGAGCGTATGAAGGAGGGAAAGAGAGGATCAACAGATGAGTGAGTGGAGGAGAGAACCTGAAGAAGTGTCTTCCTATGATTCTCAACCTGCTGCTTTCTTCAAGGAGAGAGAGAGGAGAGGGCAGGGGGAGAGGGCAGGGGGGAGAGGGCAGGGGGGAGAGAGCAGAGGGCAGGGAGGAGAGGGCAGGGGGAAGAAGGCAGGGGGAGGGCAGGGAGGAGAAGGAAGGTGGTAGAAAGGGTAAGGAATAGGAGGAGCCTTCTATCTGGTCCAGGTTGGCCCGGAGGCATCTACCTTGGCCGTTGCCATGACTGTCACATGGTTGCCATGGTGCCGTCCACCATCTGGCCTCAACACGGTACGGTTGCCATGGCGTCGCAGCATCCCGGGCCAAGCGGGTCCGAGCTGCACCTGGTGATGTCAGAAGGTGCCAGGGGAAGACAGGTGGCCCCCGCTCCACCACACACGTCTAGAATTCCCATGTGATTGAGTTCAGCAGAGATATGACAGGTGATAGGCTAGCTCCGTCAGCAGGCGAGGGCAGACTAGACCCGCCCTTACCCAGGGGTGGGGGTGGGGTGGGGGGGTGGGGGGGCGACAGGTGAAGCAAATCAATGAACTGGGACAGCATGCCCATCAGTCCAGCATGCTGTGGACATCTTGGAGTGATTTTAATATTTACATTTACATGTATTCATTTAGCAGAAGAGAGAGCTTTATATAAGAGCAGAGGTTACTGATCATAGCCCCAAACATAGGTTTGGGTACATAGATACATTTATGGCTACATAGGTAGCCAAAACATGAATCATGCATTGTGAAAAAATAGAAGAACCACAGTATTTAGTTAAACAAGTTACAATTAAATAACATGAACCTCATACAGTTTACCCACCCCGATGAAACCAATTAAAGGTATCTAAAGCACATCCACTCCTCCTGAAGCCACTGAAGTGAACCGCTTCCTAAAGTCTGCAACTCTCCCTCCTCCATCCCTCTGTCCTCCATCTGCCTTCTCTCTCTCCCTCTATCTCTTTGTCTCTCTCACTCTCTCTCTCTGTCTATCCCTCCCTCCCTCTCTGTCTCCCTCTCTGACTCTCTCTTCTCTGTCTCCCTCCCCCTCTCTGTCTCTGTCTCTCTCCCTCCCCTCTTTCCTCATCCCTTTCTCCCTGCCATGCCTCCTTCCCTCTCCACCCTCTGTCAGAACATTTCAAAGGCTCCTAAGTCAGGGTTAGACTTATATACACTACAGAACACAGTAACCATGCCTGCACTCCAGTCAACAGAGTTGTGTCGTGTCCATCGGTAATGTGCCAACCAGGCCAAGATATAAGCTGACACAAACAAACACACACACAGGAAAACAGGAGAGCAGCATAGAATAGAAGAAGAGCAAGGTTCTCCGAGAAAAAAAAGACAGGGAGAAAAAGAAAGTTCGGAATGCTTCTCTGCGTTTTGCTGTTTGAATGGTACGTCTGACCTGTGGGCCTCGAGTGCGTAAATGCTCACTCCTCTCCTCTCTTTCTCCTCCTCCCACCCCCTGCTTTCTCTTCAATTCTCTTTCCTCCTCTGTCCTTGCCTTCTCCTTTCCCCTTTCTATTGCTTCCTTTCCTTTAGCAGCCCTCCTTGTTTTCCTGTTCTCGTCTCCGATGCGTTCTCTATGATGCTCTCTCTCTCTCTCTTTCTGTGTGTTACCCTGCCAGCCAATCAGAGCGGCTGCAGTTAGCCTTGCGAGGGGAGGAATGAGTGTTCGCCGTCCAAACATTTCAGACACCTGAAATTGGCACCTTCCCTTGCCTCTGATGCCCCTCTATACTCCCTGTCCCTCACCCCCTTCCCACCCACCCCCCTCTCAGTTCTGTATTTCCTCCCTCGCCCCACTGCGCTCCCTCTCTCCCAGCCTCTCTGGTACAAGCTGAGGAAAGCTTTGATATGATGTGTTTACATGAAGATCCTCTGCGTTGCTTTCATCCTCCTCTGCCTTCACACCCCTCTCTTCCTACCACCATCCATCCTCTCACCTCCTTTACCTCCCTCACCCCTCCTCCATTCTCCTTACTCTGCAATCTCATTTACTTCCCTGTAATGTTCACTGAGCTCTCGTGGATCGTTTGACCCCAATCTATCCCAAACTGTAATTGTATACTTCCTTATCGAAGATGCCACGTGTGTTAACAGCTGGCCCGTGGGGTTCCATTCAACGCTGACGTCCGATTATGGAATAGTCGCATACTATTGAAGCATAAGATTGAGAAGAATTAATGACACACAAACGCACAATCACACACACACACGCACACGCGCACGCGCACGCACACACACACAAACACACACACACACACACACACACACACACACAGCGCTCCTATTTCCAATGAAATAGTCGTGAGTGAACTCGCAGCGGTGGTTCGGTTTCCTGACGTTAGAGGGAGCCTCCGGTCACTCTGCCACCGCGCGCTCACACCGTGCGGAGCTCGAGCGCTGGGATCGGGGACAGTCGTGACGTCATGGACTTTCACTCCGCTCGCATTGAAACAAAGTATCTGGAGAGGGAAGCCGGGGGAGCATGGAAGGCGTGAATGCACAGGAATAACAAGAGAGGAAAAACTGACTTAAAACTTAGAAAAACTCCACTAAAACAACATGGAGGTGTTCAGGATCTGCGTCCTGCTGCTGATCTCTCCGGTTCTGAATGTTGGGACTCAGTTCGTACCAGGTAAGAAGAAGCTCTGCTGGAGCTGCGAGTCGAAAGGAAAGTTTTGCATGCACGTCGACAACAACCCATGACTTTCCCAGGTGTTCGCTTTTTATGTTGTGTTGATCGTAGAAAAAGTTTGAACCAAACTGCTCAGTTTGGTCCGGCAGGCTGTTAGTGTTTGAGGATCTTTGCTCCGGACTTCTTCCCCCCGTGTTGCCTCGCCGCAGGTAGGCTTTTAAAAAGCTCCAGGTCACCTCTGCACACCGATCCAGGGGTTCAGACCGGGCTGGGTCCTCCGATCAGGCTGCTCCAGCCTGGGTCTGTGTCGAACGCACCGGAACGATACTGGCCATACGTTCCCATGAACGTTAAAAGTTACCAGGGCTCCGCTTTTTCCCAGTTCCTTTCAACCCCAGATGTATTGCTTTAGATTGACCAGGCATGCGTTATACAGAAAGATCAGAGTTAAATCATGTTTCGCATTTCCGCAATTTCAAATGTCGGTTTGTAGAAAGAGATTGTGCAAACATGACTGACTAAATCAACAAGGCTGAACCCCTCCGCAGTATCTAAGTTTACAATAAAAACACTCAAAGACGTTACTTTAATTATTTTAACATAAGAAACAAGTGTTTTTTTTCATGTAATTTCTTCGCTCTGAATTTATAATAGTCAGTAGGCTAACTTTTAAATAGTGTTTGTGATGTACTGTTTCAACGTCTTCTCTGCATTCCCGGTGTTTTATGAAGCAGTAACTATGTTTGTCTAACTGATTACCAAACATTAAATTGATAGTTTGTGTTCACATTGAGTACAATTTCTACTGTAATTTCACTTGAAATATGAATAGATCAACAATTAAGCATCAATTGAGTGTGAACTGAGGTGAATTTGAACCTTCCACCCTTGAACAAATATTTTAAAAATATATATTTTTTGTCATGAAGTCAAAGTAATAGACCTATAACAAACAATTTGGCTGTTTTGAGGCGATCTAGACAAAAAAGAGACTGTTTAATTTCAACTGCTGAAGGCAGATTACAGGTTGCAAAACCTAATAATTACGGGAATTATAAATCAAATATATACTTCAGTTTTCCGGCTCTCATTACTCAACATCACTTCTACACTCATTTTCTCTCCGCCTTTTTCTCTGCAGTTTGGCCAGAATTCATGAGTCTCTCTTTTTGTCATGTTGGCTGAAGGATGCCCGTCTTGTCACTAATGAATTTCCTTTTGAATAATGAGAAACGTTTTCATGACAAACTACTCATTTTAGCAGTTATATTATGATATGCAATCTCTGTGAAAATTCATGTGAAACAGAAAAAGAGAGACTTGGTGTGTTGCCAGTAGTCCTCCAGGGATCCAGACCCTGCGGGACACCGGCCTCATGCCGCCTGGAGAACATTCCAGAATATTCATCACTAAAGAACCTGTGAAACAGCTTCTGTCATTTAAATACAAGACGATTTGATTTCCATCAAAGACCCCAGAACTTCAAAACCACGTTTGATTGCAACCTACTTCTCGTAGCCCCACTCCTTTCTCGAATATAATTTCATGAACATTTTAAATTGGCTTTTCAAGAATCTGGAGCCGTGCTATTTGCAATCAGTTTGGCAAGTAAATATTCTCGATCATTTGGAGGCTTTTTGAAACATAATACCCCACTTGGTGACCTTGTGGCCTTTTAGACCGCTTGACGCTTAATCGTGCGGCCCCTCCAGCCGTCCTTCCTCCGCGGAGTCAGAGCACATCTGTGACCGTCCAGCCTCGACTCATCATCGGATTAATGCACCGCTGGCAGCCGGTGGACGCAGACAATACAGCTGTCGACGTAATTGCTGATTAATTCATCAGGAAGATTTAAGCAATGATTAATTACATTAGAGTAATCAGAATTGCAGGATGACAAATGGCAAATTACACATTTTGGAGACTGATTAGTAAATTATGTGATTATACACCGGTATTATGAAAATGAACAGGGATATCGTTATTGGTTTCTAAAACAGTGTTCTGAAACGAAGAGAATCGCCGTGTTAATCCAGTATTATTCTCTGTTGCATTTGGCCGCAGCGCTAATGGGACACGCAGAGAAGGGTGAGTTACTGAGCTATGATCCCGTTCTGTCATCATCATCATCCCCATCATCATCATCACAAACCCAGCCTCACTCCTAGCCTCCCTGTCAGCCCCCAGCCATAGGCCAAATGTGCACGACAAGCCCCAGCCTCTCATAGATCCACAGCCTCTCACAGATCCACTGTGCCTCACAGCCTCTCACAGATTCACAGCCTCACTGTGTGCTGCCCAGCCTCTCATAGCTCCAGCCTCTTTCCCAGCCTCTTACAGTCTCAACCTTCAGCCTGAATTAAACTGATCATGTTCTGTCAGCTTCATCATCATCTCCATCACTAACCCAGCCTCACGTTTCACTCACTATTAGCCCTGAGCTGCAGGCTAAATCTACACCACCAGCCCCAGCCTCTCCTAGCCCCAGCCTCCCAAATCCCTAGCCATCAGTCCCAGCCTCACCTCCAGCTCCCCAGTCCCGGCCCCTCACAGTCCAGCCCCACTCCCAGCCTCACCTCCAGGTCCCAAGCCTGTCAACCCTCAGCCTCCCCCAGCCTCACCTCACCCCTAAATCCCCAGTTCCAGCCTTTTTACCAGGTCCCCAAACTCAGCCCCAGTTTTGATAAATAGTGACTTGCTACCTTCACCTTGACCCCTCTAATCAGAGTTTATCCAGCGTAGCCTGCTCTTTCACTCTCTCTCTCTCTCTCTCTCTCTCTCTCTCTCTCTCTCTCTCTCTCTCTCTCTCTCTCTCTCTCTCTATCTCTCTCTCTATCTGTGTGTCTCTCTGTGTCTCTGTTTGGTGTGTCTCTCTGTGTCTCTCTGTCTCTCTCTCTCTCTCTCTCTCTCTCTTTCTCCCACTCTACCTGTCTCTCTCTCTCTCTCTTCATCAATCGCTGTGTCTACCAGTGCCTATCTTTATTGTTTAACACATTTCTGTCAAGTGAATCAGATCTCCTAACTTGGACAGACAGATGTGTTAGTGTATCGTGGCTTTCCTGTTCACCAGAAACATACTAACAACTGACAGTACTAACATAGCAATGGAGAATTCACTCTTGGTTTCATGTCATATTGAGGTGTGGGGCATGTGTGTATGGGCCGTGTGTGTGTGTGTGTGTGTGTGTGTATGGGCTGTGTGTGTGTGTGTGCATGCATCCTAGGGGAGAAGGTGATCTAGCAGCAGGTAGATGGGAACATCAGGCGTGAAGCAGCTGCCACTGGTCAACTGAGACTCATAATGTCCTCTGCTCTGTGTGTGTGTGTGTGTGTGTTTACTGTACTGTGATGTGCCTTTTGCTGCCCACCCATATCCTCAATCTTTTCTTCATCACATGTGAGAAACTCAGTTAGAGAATGCTGAGTTCAGCAGAGAGAGAGAGAAAGAGAGAGAGGGGGGGATGAACAAATCGTCTGTCCTCTGTATACCAGGCTGACTCTCTCTTCTCAATTCCAAGTTCCCAGATTATGCAGAGAGAATCAATACCTGACAAAACGTGTCCAGCAATTTTTTGCAACGCTATGAATTGACTCATTGAGTTCTCTGTCAGATTCTGCTGGCTGGGTGTGATATGTAGTGTTGCTGTGTTTATTGGTGTGTGTGTGTGTGTGTGTGTACCTGCAGTGCACCAGTCAGCACAGAAGGACACAGGTAGGCGAAGACAGGTGTGGAAGGTGTGGTTAGTCCAGCCGACAGGATGATTTAACAGCGATGAGGCAGAGCGTTAGGAGGGTTATTGACCTGCCTGGTTGCTCGTCTGTATCCTCTGTGTTTATGTGTGAGAGTTTTAGTCCTGAGAACATCACATTTTACATGTATTCCTTTAGCAGACGCTTTTATCCAAAGCGACTTACAGTAAGTGCAGGGACATTCTCCCTGAGGCAAGTAGGGTGAAGTGCCTTGCCCAAGGACACAACATCATATAGCCACAGCGGGGGCTCGATCTCACAACCTTCCGATCATGAGGCCAACGCCTTAACCACTGAGCCATCTGACCCTCACCATACTTCCTCTACAGTACAGCTCTACCACAATGCTCCTACAGCTCACAAACCTCTTCTCCACCATACCTGCCATCCAAGTTGGTCTTCGGAAAGTAGAAGCAGCTGGATTTGTTCAACAGTTCTTCTTAGTTTCTGAGTCGTACTGTCCTCCTCCACCTGGAGATCAGGTCAGGTTCTGTACAGCAGATGTTCTTCAGCCACATCTGAGATGTTGAAGTTGGGAGGATGAGTCAGTCTGCGTGGGATTTAGCTACAGCACAACGCGTGCGCGTGTATAGGTGTTTGTGTGTGGGTTTGTGTGTGTGTTTGCGTCTGTGTTTGTGTGTATGCGTGTGTTTGTGTGTGTGTATTTTTGTGTGTGTGTGTAAGAGCAGCATACCTAGGGGTCTGACTGGTCTGAGTGTTACAGTATGCAGCCCATGGCACCCCCCCCCCCCCCCAGACAGATGTCTAGATAACTGCACTAATAGAAACTCTCCAGCCTCTGCCAGCGGCTGCACATGGCTTCAGGCGCACACACACACGGTCCTGTACACAATTACACACAAACACTTGATCTCCTACACACAGGCAAGTCCACACACAGGCACGTACACACACACGGCCCTGTACACAATTACACACAAACAGTGGATCTCTTACACACACAGGCACGTACACACACACACACACACACAGTTTGGGAGACGTAACAGCACTAAAAGGTGTTGACGAGTCTCCACTCCCAGCATGCCTCAGTGTGTCCGAGCCCCAGTGTCTCCTGGGTAACGTAAAGAGCTCTGTGATTGGTAGTGATGAGTGGCGAGCGTATCCCATGGAGTAATATGATTGGACGTGTGTCTCCCGTGGCTGTAATGTGATTGGCTGTGTGTCTCCCTGGATGTAATTTGATTGGCTGCTGTGTATGAGTGAGGAGGGCCCAGGGGATTAGGGGGCTAATGGCCAGAGGGCTGCTGCTCTGATGACTGCAGCCTCCAGTAAGCTGCTTTCATCAGCTGACTGGACTCTTCCTATAAGAAGAAAAACTGCCGCAAGGGAGGGAAAAAAAAAAAGAGAGGAAAAAAGACCATTCTGATGGATTTGGACGTTTAGCTGCAGGGTTCTTGTCCGGGGGCTTAGTGGAGATATTGAAGATGGCAGCTTCATCTCCATTAAGATTATGTTGATGTTTGTGACCAGACAATCAACACCCCGTGACCCCCTGGTCTGCTGGACCTCGTGTGTCCAGCTGACAGCAGCAGCAGCAGCAGGGGGAGGGCAGCTGGTCTGAGGCAGCCTCTGGATGACACGCCCTGAACCAGCCCCGCTCCACCTCACTCTCTCTGATAACGTGAAAGCCTAGGTATTTGGCCGGGCCAAAATCCATGCTTATTGTGTGAGTGTGTGAGTGTGTGTGTGTGTGTGTGTGTGTGTTGGGAGAAGTATTGGCAGATCTTTCTATTTGGCTTGAAATTTTTCAGGAAGTGTATATTATGGATGTTCTAAAGCCTCCCTGGATTTGAGGCTTTCATGATGTGTTTTTGTGTGTGTGTGTGTGTGTGTCAGACAGCGTGTTTTTGTGTGTGTGTGTGTCAGACCACAGTTGTACCGGAGACAAAAAAAACTATTGGCTGCTTGCGAGAGGTGACGACAGACTTTTAGCCTCTCTTGTTTAACACACACACACACACACACATTGTATTTCTGCTGTAATACTAAGTGAAGGCTTGTGTTAGATGAATCTATTTACCACCTCTCTCTTGTTTTCTCACATTTTTAGCAGCATCCATAAACATTTCACTAACAGACATTTGTGAAATATTGCACCGTGTTTGTCAACAAAAACGTTATTGTCATCAAATAAGAGTTGCACTTGTTTTATATGAATCCTTCTCCATTAGTTTGGTTTGGGCTCTATAGGAACAAACCAGCAATGTAAAAACTGGAGCACAATGTTGTGAGCTTGTTGTCCAACATTTCAGCGATCACTTTCTCCAGCGTGCAGAAACAGTCATGTGTGTAACACCAGCTGGTTTACATGTTAACAGTCATATGTGTTCCGTCTGTTCAACATGTTAGTACTGTGTGTTTACCAGACACTTAATGCTGTCTGCTGTATCTGTTTACACATGTGGAAAAACAAAGATCAGGATGTCACTTAATCTGTCTCTGTTGTTAGGCAGCTTTAATAGAGTGTGCGTGTGTGTGTGTGTGTGTGTGTTAGTGGGGTCAGTTTGAGAAAGAGGATTGCTTGTTAAGTCAACACTAATGAATGACAATAATATAGTTTCTTCTGACCGTGAGAACCTTCCTACGCGCGCGCACACGCACAGATAGACACACACACACACACACACACACACACACACACATACACACACCTGGTGTTTAGGGTGTTTTTGGACCTGATGGCTCTCTCCCTGCTGCATCAACAAGCCCAAACAGTCCCCTCTCCCCCCAACAACACACAGTCGAACACGCCCGCGCCCCCTAACCCTCAAATACCAGGACACCCCCCCTTCCCCCCACCCCCCCACCGTCACTGGGAATTTATTGCCCCTCCCCACCCCCCCTTATTCAAACAGCAAAAAAAAAAACACTTGGATCTCCTCAAACTTCCCCCCAAACCCCCCCTCACACCGCCCCTCCCCCCTTACAACCCCTCCCCCCCACACTCCCCCTTTCCCCTCCCCCCACGCTCCCCCTTTTCCCTCCCCCAGCCCGGGTGTCTTGCTGAATTCTGGAATGCTTTTGTTAGGCCACCTTGTCTCAGGTTGAGCCTGCACTGAAGACCAATGTTATGCCAAGTCGTCATGAATGAAGGAAGAGAGCTGCGTTTATTTGTGTGTGTGTGTGTGTGTGCGTGTTAGAGTTTGACTGTCAGAGATAAGCTAGTCAGAGACAGAGAGCAGGCTAGCAGAGGAATGTCTGCTGTGTGGAGGATGTTGGATACACTCTGCCTCTGTGTGACACTCGCTGTCCTCATCTGTTACCTTCAGAGCTGAGCCTCTTACTGGAGGCAAAGACACACACACTCCCCCACACACACACACGCACTCACTCTCATTCTCTCACACACACCCACACACCATGCCCAGTTCACTTCTACTCCTTTAAAGTTCTCTAGGAGACCCCAACTCACCAGACCAGACCAGACTAGACTAGACTAGGTCAGACTAGATCAGACTAGACTAGGTCAGGGTAGACCAGACTAGCCTGGATCAGAGTAAGATTTACCACATGTGGTTCCAATTTCCCTCAGTCCGGCTGCGCTCAGCTCTCTGGGAAAAGACAAAAGTATATTTGTGTGTCTGCTTCTTAAACCCCAGATATCAGTCTCCCTGAAATCATACTCCCCTCTCTCTTGGTGTATGTGTACGTACAGCATCCTACAGTCTTCCCTACATGCTCCATTAAATAAACAGAACCCTGAGAAGTTTCTGAGGCGCAGGACCAGAGGCTCACCATGGCTCTCTTCGCGACACCAGGCGGATCAGGCTTGGCTGAGCTGGACCGACCCGCTGGGTCGTACCGGTTTAACAGGCTCTTGCTGGCTTTCACCTGACAGGAAGCTGTGTCACACAGGTCCTCACA